>APFE031284186.1:5280-91801 GCA_000404065.3 Pinus taeda
TCTTCCACTCCCAGATGTGGGTAAAGGGCTCCCCGCTATAATTCATTGTCGACAATGGGAGCCAAAAGAACCTCATTTCGGTAGAGGTTGTGAAGCGGTTGGGCTTACCGACCATAGCACATCCACAACCATACACCATCGGGTGGCTTCACCGAGGATGGGATCTTCGCGTAAGCCAATAGTGTCACATTCCACATAACATCAAGCCCTTCACGGATGAGGTATTGTGTGACATTGCTCCCCTTGAAGTTTGTGATGTATTACTAGGACAACCATACTTGTGGTAGTGACATGTTGTGTATGAATCAAGGGCCCATGCTATTATTGTTACTTTGGGAACTAAGTTGTACAGGACACCGAAGGTAGCACCACCTACCGCCATCTCTTTGATTACTGCAAAACAATGCAGTAAGCTCGTTTCCAAAACCGGTAAATTTGTTTTCCTGATGATACACCCTCAAGGAAAGAAGAAGATGGTGGCCTCTAGATAGGGACCCTCTGCACAACAACTACAGATGGACAAGGTTGTGAGGAGTACGAGGACATCTTCACCTCCCCTGCAGGGGTTCCTCTGCACTGTCAGGTCAAGCACTCCATCAATCTGACCCCAGGTGCACCGCTGCTCAATGGACTAATCTATCAGTGCTCCATTCTGGAGAATTATGAAATCAAGAGGAAAATTCAGGAGCTACTATAGAAAGGTCACATCTGTCCAAGTTCATCGCCCTATGGGAGCCTGATCATGCTAGTACAAAAGAAGGATGGGACTTGGAGACTCTGTATTGACTATCAGGTGTTGAACAATATCATTTTCTGTAATAGGTACTCGATCCCACGAATTGATGACTTCTTAGACCAACTAAAGGGGGAAAATATTTCAGCAAGATCGATTTGAAGTTAGGATATCACCAGGTACCAATCGAAACCTCCAATGTGTGGAAGACTGCCTTCAAAGCCGAGGAGGGCCTGTTCAAATGGTTGGTGATGCCTTTCAGATTGACGAATGCTCCTGAAACCTTCATGAGGCTAATGGATGACATCTTCTGGCCATTCACCAACTCATTTGTAGTGGTATACTTGGATGACATCCTGATCTTTAGCTAGAGTTGGGAAGAGCACCTCCACCACATCCGATAGGTTCTCCAAACACTGTGGAAACACAAGTTATGTGCCAATTTGGAGAAATGCACTTTTGGCATGACCCAAGTTCAGTATCTGGGATACATTATTGATGAATAAGGGGTGCATGTGGATCCATCCAAGATCCAAGTCATTTGAGATTGGCCATCTCCAATGACTCTGGTAGAGGTTTGTGGCTTTGTAGGTCTTGTGAATTTCTCCCGCAGGTTCGTGTTGGGATTTTCTCATATCACTTGGCCCTTGAGTCAAGTCACTAAGGGAGGAGCGAAAGAAAAATTCTTTTGGTCTTAATCTCAATAGAGGGCATTCACAGAGTTGAAAGATCACCTCTGCACATCACCCATGCTCACATTATCGAACTTGCAACAACCATTTGAGGTCAAGACAAATGCCTTTGACTATGCTATTGGGGCAATCCTTACTCAACACGAGCATCCAATGGCATATCACACTGAGACACTTTCAGACACAGTCCGAAAGTATCCCACTTATGAGTAAGAGATGTATTCCATTATGCAGGCCTGCCGACAATGTAAGCATTACATTTTGGGGAAGGGAACTATCATCCACACAGACCACCAACCCTTGCAGTTCATACAGACCCAAGGGAAATTGCAGAATGATCGCCATCAGAGGTGGACCACATACCTGCAACAGTTCCATTTGAATATCAAGTATAAGAAGGGTAGCACCAATAATGTTGCAGATTGCCTCAATCAACCATCGATCATGGCTTTAACCACTGTGCTCAACTCTTGTGGGCACGAGACTTTTGATTGGCCACTTCTCTACAAAAGTGACCCAGAATTCGGGCACAAATACCAGACACTCTTGGAGGGTCAGCATGTTCTAGATTTTCACCTCCAGGATGCCCTATTATGCCACCTGGGTCACCTTTGTGTTCCTTCAAGCGAGCGTGCCAAGATGATTTGGGAAGCACACTATAGTCAGGCTACTGGACATTTCTAGATCGATAAAATGGTGGCAGTACTGTAGAAGTATTCTATTGGCGCATATTCACACGATGTCAGGAAGTACATCAAATCATGCATACTGTGCCATTTCCAAATCATCTTGGCACGCTCGCTTGAAGGAACACAAAGGTGACCCAGGTGGCATAATAGGGCATCCTGGAGGTGAAAATCTAGAACATGCTGACCCTCCAAGAGTGTCTGGTATTTGTGCCCGAATTCTGGGTCACTTTTGTAGAGAAGTGGCCAATCAAAAGTCTCGTGCCCACAAGAGTTGAGCACAGTGGTTAAAGCCATGATCGATGGTTGATTGAGGCAATCTGCAACATTATTGGTGCTACCCTTCTTATACTTGATATTCAAATGGAACTGTTGCAGGTATGTGGTCCACCTCTGATGGCGATCATTCTGCAATTTCCCTTGGGTCTGTATGAACTGCAAGGGTTGGTGGTCTGTGTGGATGATAGTTCCCTTCCCCAAAATGTAATGCTTACATTGTCGGCAGGCCTGCATAATGGAATACATCTCTTACTCATAAGTGGGATACTTTCGGACTGTGTCTGAAAGTGTCTCAGTGTGATATGCCATTGGATGCTCGTGTTGAGTAAGGATTGCCCCAATAGCATAGTCAAAGGCATTTGTCTTGACCTCAAATGGTTGTTGCAAGTTCGATAATGTGAGCATGGGTGATGTGCAGAGGTGATCTTTCAACTCTGTGAATGCCCTCTATTGAGATTAAGACCAAAAGAATTTTTCTTTCGCTCCTCCCTTAGTGACTTGACTCAAGGGCCAAGTGATATGAGAAAATCCCAACACGAACCTGCGGTAGAAGTTGGCAAGACCTAGAAAGCTACAAAGCTCTATCAGAGTGGTTGGAGATGGCCAATCTCAAATGACTTGGATCTTGGATGGATCCACATGCACCCCTTATTCATCAATAATGTATCCCAGATACTGAACTTGGGTCATGCCAAAAGTGCATTTCTCCAAATTGGCACATAACTTGTGTTTCCACAGTGTTTGGAGAACCTATCGGATGTGGTGGAGGTGCTCTTCCCAACTCTAGCTAAAGATCAGGATGTCATCCAAGTATACCACTACAAATGAGTTGGTGAATGGCCAGAAGATGTCATCCATTAGCCTCATGAAGGTTTCAGGAGCATTCGTCAATCTGAAAGGCATCACCAACCATTTGAACAGGCCCTCCTCGGCTTTGAAGGCAGTCTTCCACACATTGGAGGTTTCGATTGGTACCTGGTGATATCCTAACTTCAAATCGATCTTGCTGAAATATTTTCCCCCTTTAGTTGGTCTAAGAAGTCATCAATTCGTGGGATCGAGTACCTATTACAGAAAATGATATTGTTCAACACCTGATAGTCAATACAGAGTCTCCAAGTCCCATCCTTCTTTTGTACTAGCATGATCAGGCTCCCATAGGGCGATGAACTTGGACAGATGTGACCTTTCTATAGTAGCTCCTGAATTTTCCTCTTGATTTCATAATTCTCCAGAATGGAGCACTGATAGATTAGTCCATTGAGCAGCGGTGCACCTGGGGTCAGATTGATGGAGTGCTTGACCTGACAGTGCAGAGGAACCCCTGCAGGGGAGGTGAAGATGTCCTCGTACTCCTCACAACCTTGTCCATCTGTAGTTGTTGTGCAGAGGGTCCCTATCTAGAGGCCACCATCTTCTTCTTTCCTTGAGGGTGTATCATCAGGAAAACAAATTTACCGGTTTTGGAAACGAGCTTACTGCATTGTTTTGCAGTAATCAAAGAGATGGCGGTAGGTGGTGCTACCTTCGGTGTCCTGTACAACTTAGTTCCCAAAGTAACAATAATAGCATGGGCCCTTGATTCATACACAACATGTCACTACCACAAGTATGGTTGTCCTAGTAATACATCACAAACTTCAAGGGGAGCAATGTCACACAATACCTCATCCGTGAAGGGCTTGATGTTATGTGGAATGTGACACTATTGGCTTACGCGAAGATCCCATCCTCGGTGAAGCCACCCGATGGTGTATGGTTGTGGATGTGCTATGGTCGGTAAGCCCAACCGCTTCACAACCTCTACCGAAATGAGGTTCTTTTGGCTCCCATTGTCGACAATGAATTATAGCGGGGAGCCCTTTACCCACATCTGGGAGTGGAAGAGACGCTCCTCCTCCTCTGGATCTTCGGGTTCCTCCTTTTCGATCTTTGTGGTGGCAATGATGGCATTGGGATCCACATCAATATTTTGTTTCCTTTGTCATTACCCTTGTCAGGTTCTGACTTAGGGTCAGAACCTGCATCTAATTCTGAAACCTTTAGCTTAGCCACTGCTTGGCTTGACACTCACTTATGTTGTGAGTGGAGCTCTTATGGAACTCACACCACTTTCCCGTGTCCCTTTTCAGCTTCATGGTATTGTTCTTTTCTTGCAGCTTTGGCGGGTTGTCTTAGGCTGCCCGCCTTGGCTTTGTCCTTTGTTCTGCGGTTTGGGGGCACCTTTCCCTTCCTTCAGATTCACAAATCCAAAGTCTCGCTTCTTTTGTTTAAACTTTTGCTCGACCTTGACATCATATCGGTATGCAGTGCCGAGTGAGGAGATGTTCAGGAATTCTATTTCTTCCTGGATGTATTTGTGCAAGCAGCCACGGTATTTGAGTAGCAAATGCTGCTCTGAATCCTTGATACCCAACTTTGTGTGAAGGGTGTGGAATATTGGTGAACTCTGGCATGTCTTGGTCCCTTCTCTGCCACAGCGTGGTCCACTTTATGTACTGATCCCTATAGCTTCTAACAGGGTAGTATTGCTCCTTGATGGCATCCCAGAACGAATTCCAAGTGGGTGCTGCTGAAGATAGTGAGCTTGTAATTTCATCCTTATGCTCGCAATAGGTTTCCCATCAGTCCTTGACATGGGGGGCTGCTTTGAGAAGAGCGAAAATAATCTTTTCCTGACTGGAAAAATCATGAATAGAAAAATAACCCTCTAGCAGATTTAACCAATTATCGACAGCATCTGCATCTGTCTAACCCTCGAATATGGGGATTTAAAAATTAACTTGTACCTTAAATGGTGTGGCATTTCCATAGTAGCTGTTGGAAGCCAATGCGTTGCCCCTGGGTAGCCGCTGAAGGAACTGGGCAAAGTTGTCCATCATCACATTCCTTTGTTGCTAGAGGGCTTCTTCAAGCAATATTTTGATAGGATCTCCTGCCCCCTTATCTTTCTTTTCATCCGCCATGAGAGGCCATCAGGATTTGGGAGGCTTGTCTTCCAAAGGTTCGACCAGTTCAAGCCCTAACTCCTTATATCTCGACCTTGTTGGGGACATGCAGAGAAAAACAGAGAAAAAAAGCAGACCCCTCTGATACCACTGATCCAGATCTAAACATGAATGCAACAAAATACAGAGATAACCATATACACAAAGATGCAGTGGAAATAATACTTCATTTCTTTAATTTAAAATACTGAAATATGCTTACAAACAGAAATTGAAATAAACTAGCTAGGGCAATGGTAGCTTACCTCTGAGAAGAGATGTGGTAGCTACATGCCTTTGAACTATGTTACAATGAGGCTCAAAGGCCTATTTATTGTTGAGAAATAACGGAAAACCCTAAACATCCAAAAACCTAACCCTAGAAGATGAAACGCCAAACTCTAGGCCCCGTTTGGGTAAATTGGTACATCAACTTCTCGGGGTCGTAACTTTGGCATATGATCTCCGTTTGACATGCACAATATCTCGTTAGAAATATCTATACGAGAAATACAACTTTGGGAAGACCAACAACATCGTTCCATGGACCCATGTTGCTCCTACTTTTCCCAAAAAACGTCGTTTAGGGCCTCAAAATGGCTCCGGAAGTTCAGGACCCGAAAAACTACTAAAAATAGTAAACTATGCTACAATTAAGGAAACTAAAAAACTGAAAGAAACAATGGTGGGGGTCCAAGTGGACTTGGCAGGTGGCTACCAATATCCACCTGTATCACCAGGTGAGATACCTGGAGAGTGCCCTAGCACTTCACACAATGCACACATATATTCAATCAGGAGAACCTAGTACATATAGGCTTTCACACTAACAGGGTGGTTTCAACCACTCCCTATATAGTAGGATCTGAGACCTAATCTTAGAGTCTTAATCCTATCCTTAAAACAACTAACTGTAACTTTCTCCATTAATTCTAACACATTCCCATGTGTTTTTTTGGGTACAATGAAGATTGATACTTCTTTGTAGATTTTATATTACAATTTTTTTTAATGAAAAAAATTCAAAATTTACTATAAAATTGTTAATTTTGTTCAACCCCATGTGGTGAATAGATCTCTCTCTCTCTCTTCCCACTCTCTTCTCTCTCATCTCTCTCTCTCCTCTCTCTCTCTCTCTAATAATATATAATATATATATATATATATATATATATATATATATATATTATATATATATATATAATATATATTATATATATATTGAATTGGTCAGATTATTACTGTATTCTTCAGACAACCCAAATTTATGGTAGAGTTTCCATAATTATGTACTGTGAGGACGTTGTGTGCCCATTTTGTATTTGGAGCAACTGGATGAATTTGCTAATGGCTTCATTTGTTCCAAGAAAATAAGACCAGGGAAGGTTAACTCAGTTTATATCTCTATCAATTCTCCATCAAGATATGAAAGATGGGGCTGAAAGATACGACATATTTGAGTTTGATTTGTTGTACAAAGGTATAGATCTAGTAGAATTAGAAGATGGTTCTTTTAGAATACAGTTAAAATACTTTGGCGAAGTGAGCATTCCTCCAGGTTCTTTAGATCCATACATGAGCTTCTCTACTTTTTCTTCCAGCTTTGGTAGCAAATCCCCCTCGTTACAAAATCTACCAGGATTGGATTTAGACAGGTTTGTCGAAGAATATGATTCTAGTCCTGGCACTAGTGATTATGATACAAAGAAAAGTCCTAAAGGAGAATCATAATTATTGAAGGTCCTATGTATATAAATTTTAGTACAAAGCCTTAATAAATAAGTTTTGGCTTTTGTGGGTTCCCCCTAGCAGGAATCTCCACTTTGTATCACATCACTTTACTTTCTGTAAAAGGTTCTCCATTATTGTACAGGCTTTCATGGATTCTCCTTATCAGAATCTCCACTTTGTATCTCATCACTTTACTTTCGTTAAAAATTCTCCATTATTGTACAGGCGTTTGTGGGTTCCCCTTCTTAGGAATCTCCACTTCATTTCATGTCATGTTACTATTGAAATCTTTAATAAATATTCATAGTTAGAGAAATGATTATTGGGAGACCTCTTTGTTTTCCTATATATGGAAGCAAGAGCCTTTGTCCAAGATATCTTTGCTTTACTAAGATTTGCATGAAATAGAAGCTTTGCATTTATTTTCAAGAGACTGAATCCGTGTTTCATCTATCTATGTTGATCATCTATCCGTGTTCTTTGTATTTGTTCTTTGTATCCTTGTTCTTCATATTTGTGGTATCAGAGCCAAGTTCCGTATCTTTCAGAGTCAAGGAAAAGAAGAATCTGTGCGTAGGAGAACCACTGGGAGATCTTAAGTCCACGATAAGTCCCATTGTTGCCGAAGGATAGGTGTTAGGCCATTGGGAAGATTACTCCTATTGTTGCTCTACCACCAGGTGTTTCTATTTCCTTTATTCTCATCAATATGGCTAGTAGTTCAAATTTTGGTTTCTCAGCTGAGTCACGTAAAGCAGCGCATGAGAAAATATGGTCATGGTTAACTAAGTATACTAGTAATGACTAGAAATATGTTTTGTTTGATGATAAAGTAGTTGAATACGAATTAAATCCCCAACCCAATTGGGAATTACCTTCTATCAAAACTGATAAAATTTATAAGCTACCCATCTTCTAGTTTTATGCTACTACTCTTTTTAGGTTTTCTTTTGTAAGTGCTCCAGTTTTAGTAGGACAAAGTGTCTATCAGATTCCTTTAATCAGAAAATAAGATATTGAATGGGGTTTGAGTCATGGATATAAGTACATTCATATTGGACTCATTCACTTTGGTATCAACCCTCTAGTCAGACCAGGTTTAAATGATTCATGTCTTACATGTGTTCTTGACACCAGACACAATAAGTTTGAAGATGCTTTAATAGGCGTTTTTCAAAGCCCCTTAAATAATGGTCCAGTGTGGTCTTTAGTGGTTCCTCGATATCAGGTGTCATTAATAGATCCATATATAAATGATTTTCTACAAGCATATATTCAGTTGCATGGGTATGACACTGCTCCCCAATCACAGATAGCACAACTACAATCGCATGTATGTATTCGATTTGTTTCTTCAAGTATGCCTCCTTTAAATCCTAGTTTGTCACAAAGAGCTTTAAAAGAAGGTGTTATTATTAGCCCTGGAAACACAACTTCCTTGCAGGTAGGGTTTTGTGATTCAACTTTACCGTCTAAATGGAAAAGTCAATATACCCCGATGTCATAGAAATATCCACAATTGGCCTTCCTCCAAACAGTTAAAAACTGTAAAAAGACTAAATGGTAGTACAAGTCTCAGGTTCCAATCAGACTCATAAAAAAATTTAGTTAGAAATCAGTCCTCCAGATTACCTCGCCAAGTACATATTTCATCACTATTTTCTAAGTATTTGAATAAGTATAAGAACAATCCATTAGCAGACTTCATTTACTACGATGGAGATAAATAAGAAAAAACAAAAAAACAATACCAAATAGTGGTAACAACTCACCATTTAGGAAAACATTCAAATTGTCCTAAATGTATCATGCCTCCAGCAAAAGATCTATGTATGATCTCCCTCCCTAAAGAGAAGCCAGGAAATATAATGGAATTACCAGAAAGAAGATTAGATCCAAGTAATAGTACACCTAAATTCAAGGATGGTGTTGTTAAAAGTGATCTTCAGTTTTTGCATTATAGAATAGCTATAGATACAGAACCTTCTGAATTCACTAAAATGCAAACCTATGCTTACCAGTCAGTCTGTATAGCCCAAAACATATATGACTTAGCCAGGGAAGTGGTTGAAGTCAAAGAACATGTCAGAAAAATTGATCAGAGTATTGATACCATGTATGCTTCTCAAGATACATATGAAAACCAGCTCAGAATAATCAATGATCAGCTAGGAGTAATAAGTAGAGCTAGAACTAGCTTCAAAGCATCTATAGTCAAGTTTGACAATCCCTCCAATTACTAGAAGATAGATGAAGGCCCAAAGTTCACATTGGCCAAAGATGTTGCAAGTTCACAACAACTCTCACTTAAAATGATGAATAGAAATGATAGTGAGCTATCTGCTTTAGTTCAAAGCACTAGCTTAGCCCAGGAAAAGTTGGATCTACTAAAACAAAAAATTGAAAAATTTTTACTATAGAAATCAATATGGAAAGTGAGTCAGGAGATGAAGGATCATCAAATCCCCCAAAGAACAAAAGGAATGAAATATTTAATTTTTCAAACAAAAATGCAAGAACAACAATACTTGACATTGGATCACAATCAAAGAATAGTCACTTTAGCTCATGGACACAGAATCTTGCCTCTACAGAATTCAGCTATGATCCATCTTCTACTTTCAGGTCTGATAAACATGGGAATACTTTCTTTATAAATTTGATTATTTAACAAGAGATCAAACCCTCATTCTTTTGCAATAGATAAATGCTTCGACTTCCCAAAAGAAAGCTAATACAAAAGCTTCATGGAAAGAAGATAGCGCACAAATGAGGGATATTTCTCACAAAATCAAAATTCAAATGCAAGAATTAGATGACTTGAAATACAAGTTTGTTTCTCTCTCTATTGCAGATTCTCAAACAACTTTGACCACACAGAATCAAGCGAGAAATGGAAATATCCAAGATATCAGTGGGATTGATGATAGGATGATAATCCCTATAAAAATAAAAGTCCCTACATATAAAGAATATACTCTGGATGCTCAGATTGATATAGGTTCTATGATTAGCTATTGTAAATGCAAAGCAATCCCTGCCTACTACTGAAAGCCTACTCAAATTCAGTTCAGAGCAATCAATAAACAAGTTATCCAGATTTCATATATTTCTATAGATTTTCCTCTACTACCTAGAGCAACAGAAGTTTTTGTGACTCTATTTAATTACAATACAGGGGCAAATATATTGTTAGGACAAGATTTTATGAAAAAGTTCATGCCCATTACAATTGACAAAAATCTAATCATTTTCAATGTACACGGAAGTAAGATTCCAATACCATCCAAGAACAGATATACACTAAAGATTAAGCCAGATGGAGCTCTTAATCAAGAGACTAATGTAGCTTATCTAAGTAAAATCCAAAAAAATATTAAGTATGTTTATACACATGGTGCTACTGTTCTTGCAGATATTAGTCAGAAAATCAAAGAAAATTGTACTACTAATCATCCTAATGCATTTTTGTCCAGGGAGAAATATTTTGTCTCTCCTCCAAAGAAGGCACAATTATGGCTAAGAAAGGATCTGCAAATCATATGAGCCCTTTAGAACAAGAATTATGTAATAAAGAAATCCAAGATATGCTGCTCAGAAAGCTTATTGAACCTTGTAAAAGTTCATGGGCTTGTCCTAAATTTTATGTCAATAGACACTCTGAAAAAAAAAGGAGGGAAAAAGGGACTGGTTATAAATTACAAAGCTTTAAATGAAGCACTAATGCTGATAAGGTATCCTCTCCCCAATAAAGAGTTACTCTTATCCAAAATGGCTAAAGAAAATGTTTTTAGCAAATTTTATTTGAAAAGTGGATTTTGGCAAATTGGGATTATCCCAGAGGATAGATACAAAACAAAATTTGTAGTACCAGGAGGACAGTATCAATGGATTGTCATGCCTTTTGGCTTGAAGAATGCTACCTTAGAGTTTCAGAAAAGGATGGAAGATATCTTTAAAGGGTTTTCTTTTATTATTGTATATATTGATGAACTTCTTGTGTATAGTAGAGATATTGTAGAACATAAAAGTCACTTAGAGAGTTTTTATCAAACATTCCATCAACATGGACTTGCCCTCTCTAATTCATCTGATAAATTCATTATTTCCAAAACTCGCATTAAATATTTGGGATTTTTTATATCCCAGGGGAAAGTCGAATTATAGCCTCATGCTTTACGTTTATTAGCTAACTTTCCTGATATTCTCCAGACATCAGAATTGTACAAAGGTTTTTGGCATGCTTGAATTATACAAGAAAGTTCTATCCTGAACAAGAAAAATATACAAAAGTTCTACAACAACGTTTAAAAAAGGGAAGCATTTGGTCTGATCAAATGACTCAAGCAGTTAAAAATATGAAGCAAAAGATTGAGCAACTACCACCTCTCGCTCTTCCTCAAGAAGATCTTCCTTTTATACTAGAAACAGATGCATCAGATTGTTGCTGGGGGGCAATCCTTTTACAGAATCATGGGAAAAGAGAAGAAGTTTGTTCTTATACTTTAGGTACATCTTCTAGTCCAGAATTAAATTACCCTTCATACAAAAAAATTCTTGCTGTAAAGAAAGGAATTAAAAGATTCAGATTATTCCTTAAGAGCACTCATTTTACAGTCAAAACGGACCTCAGGCATATGAAAGGAATGCTCCAAAACAAAAGACTTCTAGAACAAGGTAACTCCATAATCATGAGATGGGTTCTTTGGCTAGATGGATATGACTTTGATATAATTTATAAAGTAGGCAAAGAAAATTATCTTGCTGATCTTATGACAATAGAAGGATCAGAAAAATCAGAAGAAAAGGCAATCAAGAAGTTTGAAATTGGAGAAAGCTCATCCTCTAAAAAATCTTGTGTTGATTTATGTCCCCAATGTCATTATTCATTTTGCACAGATTTGCTTCTAGTTAAAATTAAAATATTGCCCACTGAAATTCAAAATATTATTATAGAGAAATGGTTTTTATCTATTGATGCCAAGATGGGTTACAGTGTTCCTCTTGCCAATATAAATAGTGTTCATAATTTTGGGTCAGTGATGCATCCATACAGAAGAATTGTATATATTTTTGACCCAAGCATTAAATTGGTTAGATTATTATTGTATTCTTTTTATATATATATATATATATAAATCCAAAGCAAAGTTTCAACACGAATAAAAGGATTATTTAAAATTTAATTCCATTTTGTTGGTTGACATACTTGCTCGACAAATGGCACCCTCAGTTAAATTTTTTAATGGTGTGCAAATATTTATCCTTCTCTTCTTAATAATCTTCGTCATTTTTCTTTTTTACCAGGTAAGGGAATTTTTTTCCTTCAATTATTTTGTGGGAATATTTTTCTTTTTCTTTGGATCTCGAAATATATTTCATCCTCATCAGTATTTGGATCTCGATATATATGTTATTCGCCACCGCTTCAAAGCCTTGAAGTCCTTATGCCATCCCTCACCAATTCAAAGCATTAAAGTCCTTATGATGTCATCTTTTGAGTGCAGGTCGTATTATATTATTACCCATGTACTAGTTGGCTCTGAGTTAAGGTTTGGTGCTAATTCCTTGGGTTTATCTTCTACTTTCACTTTGGGAGGAAAATAAAAAGATAATGTGAAATAAGTCCTTGAAGGAAAACATGAATTCCATATGTGAAAGCCAAAATCCTAAAAGATTAACACACATTACAGGAATGCCATCATCTTCATCTTATATTATTGCATGTTGAAGATGATATTTAGACTGATAGGTTCTTACCTTGGAAATGGCTGTGGTGCATTTGTAGAATTTAACATCTTCTCAGTATAAAATTGAGCTGAAATGTATGGTGAAGCTTATTGGAATATTATTCTATTGTAAATTAAATATATCATTTTTTTTTGGGGTTTTTCTAATGGAATATTATGATTAATGGAATATTGGTTTTTTCTAATGGAAGATTATGATTAGGTAACATTGATTGAAAATTTGATTGTATTAAAAAATAATAATTAGAATTAATCAATTAGAAATTGAAAACTTGATTTGATTAAAAAATTAATTACAAATATGGATTAGACTCTATTGAGTTCAGTTATCATTTTGGCTACTAATTTTATTGAACCTATTATATTTCTTGAACTTATTATAGGGAAAAATCATTTCGCTATAAAATGTTACTACATATACATGGAATGGGCTTCCTCTATTGAAGCAAGGCCACAATTTCACCTAGACGGCCTAGTGAGAAAAATTCAAAAAATATGACCTTTGGAACTTTTTTTTTCCTATGGTGGAAATGGTTTTAGCACCATAAAAAACCCTTGATGGTCCTTGATAGTTATAACCGGTATTTCCAAAGAATTTAGTCAGATTTTGTTAAACTTTTGCCAAAATTTTGCCAAAATTTCTATCATTTTCTGGGTAACATTGTGGCCTCATTAGACTATTCTCATATTCATGCACCTACACCATCAATCAAAGTCACATGAATCATGTGTGAAAATGTTTTTTCTAGGGAAGTTTTCCAAGATATTCTCATAGAGTCCATTGTGCAAAGAGAAAGTAGGCATTCAATGTTGCAAGTGTTTATGTTGTAGGTATGTTTTGTTACAGTGCTTGAGTAATAAGATTAAGTGCATTGTGTTTTGAATTTTTGAATCATCTATAAAAATGGATTTTCTAGGGAAGTTGTCCAAGATATTTTCACAAAATCCATTGTTGCAAACAAAAGGTCATTCAATATTGTAAGCATGTATGTTGTAGGTATGTTATGTTACCATCCTTGAGTAATAAGATTAATTGCATAACCCATTTCAGTAACATGCCTTGAGTAATAAGTCCCAATTCATTGTTTTTGAATAATAACATAATGTTAGATCGGCTTTAACATAATAATAAGATAGTGTTAGATTGGTTTTAACATAGGAAATTTGTCTAGGCAAATATGGAATCCAAGTTAGAGTTGCATATTTTAATTTAGGATTTTTTGTGTAAATGAATGAAACATTCCAATATCTTATTATCATTATCTCTTAACTTTAATCAAACATCATGTTAATCTGAATATCATTTTCTATGAACCTTAATCAACCACAATTGAAATGATTATGTTAATCCACTTATCGCTCATGACATCATGAGCATTTTCTTTTCTCAAAGATCTTGTTGTTTTCCTTTGCATCTCAAGCAAGAACCATAAATTGTTAGCTAGAATTCAAGGCATACTCCATCTCATTTATAGCATCTTCTATATTTCATATAATATTAGTTATTTTTTTCTTCTTGTTATGGGTACTAGATGAAAATAGAGGTATATTGAAGCTCTAATGTTTAATGGAGAGTTATTTGATTTTCCCATTTCACTTATAGTATGAGAGAAAAATATTTATTACACATTCGAAAAAACACATGGAAAAATGAACTCTTTCAAGATATAACTATCATTTATATGCCCAACATTATCGTTAAAAATAGATATTTAGCCATTTGTAAATAAAAATATCAAATAATAGGAGGAAAAAATAAAATAAAATTAAACTCACTTTAGATTCTAAGATATTTGGAAAATTCTTTATAAAAAATGATTTTGTATAAAATAAAAAAAGGATTGTGTATGTATTCTATGATTCAAATTCATATACAATCAAAAAATTGTCTAATGCATTCTACTCTATTTGTTTATGAAATTCTACTTAGAAATTTTGTTGATTAGAAGCAAAGCATTGATTGCTACTTTCGAGCTATAAGACCTT
The DNA here is from genome assembly GCA_000404065.3 of Pinus taeda. NCBI lineage: Eukaryota > Viridiplantae > Streptophyta > Pinopsida > Pinales > Pinaceae > Pinus > Pinus taeda. The sequence continues at coordinate 20,125 of APFE031284186.1, forward strand.
CCATGGATATTATTGCCAAAGAATTTATTCTCTTTGTGTTGGAAAAATATAGATTCCCTTCCTTTCTACTGGATTACTAGTAAGTAAAATTATTATAAGAAAATTGTTTATTAAATTTTTTTTTATCTATAATTTCAAAAAATTGTTTGTTATAAAAGATATAAGATTAAAATGAAAATGTTGAAAGTATTGAAATAATAATTAGCCTCAACTATTCATTAATATTTTATACTTACTTAACCCTTAACATGTGTCATCAGCCCTGGAAAATAACTTAGTATACTAAATAGGAAAAATGGGAAAAAATAGAGAGGAGTATCATGTGAATATAATAGTGTTCTTTTAACCATCACCAAAAAAATTATCGCCATATCTTCCAATCTTAATTCAGTTCTCTTTGTTATTGCCTTGACGCATTTATTCGATTCAATGGTGTATACTTTTCCAATCTCAATTCAGTTCCCTTTTTTTATTGCCATGACACATGTATTCAACTCAATGGTCTATACTTTTGATTATATATTTGGATTATAATTTTGTTTTCTACAAGTTTATTTAAAAATTAAATAACAAAAATTCAAATAAATTTTAATAATATTTAACTAATAATTAAAAAAATATTTAATTAAATAATTAAAAAAATATTTAACTAATAATTAGTAACAGTGGTATCAGAGCTAGATCGAACTCCAATGATCCCGGGAGTCTAGGTTGAACTTAACCTGGAGACGTGATGTGACGTGGAAGATTAGCCTATGTGGAGTAAGAAGAGTGTGACGTAGAGCAGAGATTGATTGGGACAGAATGGTGGAAACCACTACGGCACCGTTGAATGGCGAGTTTTGAAACCTGACCTTGTGCCCCCTAGCCATCCACAGTCGTTAGATTTTTGCCTGACGGTTTTTCAAAATCCATCATACGGGACCACTGCCCAAGTTAAATTCCGGTAGGTTAAGTTCCTCCACCGACCGTTGGATCGAATGACATACGTGATCAGAGGACGTGCATATAACCCATCTGATAGTTGGCTCACGATGCCAATGATTGTTAGGTGGATGTCGTTCATTGAACGATTGCCTGTTGATTTCCATAGTCGTGATTGCTAGTTTCACCTGCTTTTTAATGACTCGATTTGGTTAGGTACATTGATTCCACAATTGATTTGGTTGTGTAGTTTTCTACAACTGTTTAGGTGGTTTTTAATAAATATGTTTCCCTAAGAGAAAAAGAAAAGTTTTTTCATTAAAAAAGAGTTATGTATAATCACGATTTTGATTGTCAATTTTATTCGCAAAAATGAATTTATTAGTATCTTTAATTGGCATTGTTTTGTCTGGAAAGAAAAATTACGGGGAATGGTTTAGGAAAGTTAAAAATACACTTATATTTAATGATAGGTGGGATGGAGTTTATGAAGGAAAAGAAGGGAATGCATGACATTAACCAGAAATAGTTAGAAATCTAGTAAAGGATAAGAAGCCCTGTAGAACATCTCATAGATTCACAAGCTCATGCAATATACTAAAGCACACAATAATAATCTACTTCCACTTTTAACGAGTGGAAGCCAATAGATTATCTTTATTGCATATATCAGCAATATGAGTGAATATACAAATCTTGTCCTCACTAGAACAATTCAGCACAAGTATGTTCAACTCTCTTAACTCACAAGCACAAGTATGTTCAACTCTCTTAACTCACAAGCTAGCTGTTGGCCAACACTTAGCCAATTCTACAACTCTCCAAGCCTCTAATCTCTTGCGTAATTCCTAGGATGAATAGCCTGTATTTAAAGGGAATTCATGATTCCAAAACTGTGCAATCCAAACATAGGATCAATCTCCGATCCATGCATGATATTTACACTTTAGTAAATAATACCAGTGATAGTACATTGTCCTTGCACTCTAGTCTCAACTAGGTCTTTCAAAGAATTGATATACATGAGTTTCTCGTGAGGGAATATTCAATTAACTGGAGTACCACTAGTGGATGCATTAGTGCACCAACTGATTGTTAGTACTCTATTAGTTCCAAAAACAATTTAGAACTAATTTAACTTAGTAAACTTAGTGATTTAATTTCCAACTCAATTTAAACTCATACTAGACCCCTAAAATTTAGGAAGAACATATACAAGACTACACAAATACTTCCAACTTGAAATTCCTAAGCTAATTAAGTTAGTTAAACTTAATTAACTATTTACAAGTTGTTATGAGAATAGAATTCAATCTTAATTCTCAGTTTAATTCAAGGACAAATTAAACTGGAATTTCTTATTGCCATTTCTCAGCACTCCCTCTCAACAAGAAAGGGATTATCAGTTACCCTGATCTCATCTCTGTGAAACTTGAATTTACATCTTGCCAATGCCTTTTTCAAAATGTCAGCATCTTGCTCCTCTGTGGGAATGTAATCTAATAACATAATCCACCTCAATACACAATCTCTGAGATGATATTGATATCAATATGATTAGACTAGTCATGAAAAACTAGATTTTTAGAGAGTTCGATACAACTCTTATTATCATAGTAAATCACAGTTGGATCCATCTACTTACCAAACAAGAAAACTAGGATCTTCCTCATCCAGATTGCCTCACATGTTGCTTGACTCACAACCATGTATGTTGCCTCTATTGAACTAAGTGCAACTGATCTTTATTTCCTGTTGTACTAAGAAATTGACGCTGACCCAATACTAAAGATCCCTCCTAATATGCTCTTCTTATCGGAAGGACTCCCTGCCCAATCTGCATTGGTGAAGCCTTGAAGCTTCACTCCCTTGGTTTGTTTGTACCATAATCCATACTGAGAAGTTCTTGTGAGGTATCTCAACACATTCTTTGTCACCTTCCAATATAGCTTGGTCAGCCTAACCATCGCTTGACTATGTTGGTTAACTGCATAGCACATATTCGGTCGTGTGTTCACCAAGTACGTGAGTGAAGCCACATATTGCCTATAAACAATAGCTTCAACTACTTCTACCAAAGTAGCATCCTCCTTCCTCTAGTTATCTGCTAGAGGAGTCTCCATGGGTTTGTTTCTCTCAGTGCAGAAGCTCCTGAGTATTTCGTTGGCATACTTTCCCTAAGACATAAACAACTCCCCATCACCCTGCTATACCTCTATGCCAAGAAGGTAATGCATGAACCCCATTTCCTTGATCTCAAAAGTCTCTTGCAAGGCACTCCTTGCAAGATTTGATCAACTTATCATAACCTGTCAGTATGAGATCATTAACATAAAGTGGAATGATCAAGAGCTTACCTTCCACCACTATGTGGTACAGGTTCGCATCCACTTCACTCTTCGTTAAGCCCAACCTAGTGAAGTAGCTATCTATCTGGTGTACCAAGCATTGGCTGGTTGCTTCAGCCCATACAACACTCTCTTGAGTCAGAACACATGCAACTCATGGATAAAGGTTTCAAAACCTTCAGGTTGCTCTATGTGCACCTCCTCCTCAATCATGCCATTAAGGAAGGTTGTCTTTACATCCATTTGATGTATCTTCCAACCCATCTATGTTGATTGTACCAATATAGATATGATTGATGAGTATTTTGCAACAAGAGAAAATGTCTCACCATAGTGAGTCCCCTCTACTTGTGAAAATCCACAAGCCACAAAGACAGCCTTATGCTTCTTCAGACTACCAAATACAGATTTCTTTACCTTGTAAAGCCAACGAGAGCTCACCACTTACTTGTCCTCTAGTCTCCAGACCACACCCCAAACACTATTATGAACTATGGAGTCATACTCCTCCACCATGGCATCAACTCAAACCAGTTGCTACATGTCTTCCTAAAAGGAAGATGGATCTTTCACAACACATTCACCCATAAGAACCATGTATCTAGTGTACCTCTCAGGTGACGTCCTCTTTCTGTGGTGAGAAGTGAGTGCTCCCAGATTCTCTCTTGCATCATCCAACAATTTTTCAGCCTCTCTAGTGCACTTTCTTCCCTCCCTGGAAGACTCTTCCTGAGTGGATCTATCCACTCCTGGATCCTCTACATGTGGCTGCTCCACATCAATCTGAGGCTCCTCAACCTTAGGAGTTAAAATCTCCTCATTCGCAAGTAGCTCAAGCTCCCTCTCAAAGGAAACTCGTATGGCTTTCTCCTCATCGAATTTGACATCCTTGCGAACCACTGTCATCTTATTGGTTGACAAGTACACTCGATATTTGTGAGGTGTATTAGTGTACCCAACAAATATCTCAACTCTGTTGTCGGCTCAAGCTTCTTCCATGCATCTTTGATCACATGGAAATATACCGATGACCCAAAAATCCTGAAGAGACCAAAATTTGGCCTCTTACCGAAATAACACTCCTTTGGTGTCTTCATCTTAAGTATCCAATGTGGGTTATGGTTCTGAACATAAATTGTTATGTTTCATGCTTCAACCCATAAGTGTAGTGGTAGGATCTGATCAAGCAACATTTCCCTTTCTGCCCCTACTATGCTTTAATTATTCCTCTCGACCACCCCATTTTGCTGAAGGTTATGGGATGTCGTCAAGTCCCGTCTAATCCATTACGCCACATAGAAGTTCTTAAAATGGTTTGAGACATACTCACCACCATTATCACTCCGTAGCTTTAACCTTCTTGCCACACTCTTTCTCCACCAATGCTTTCAACACACAAAACTTTGTAAAATTTTGATCCTTTTTTCTGCATGAAAAATATCCAGTATTTATGAGAATAGTAATCAACAAATATAACATACTACCTGTGTTTGGCTATCGATATTGTCGAGAATGGTCCACACACATCTGAATGGACTAACTCTAGAATAGCCTCTACTCGATTGCCTCTGTTGTGAAAGGAAGACTTGGTTTATTTTCCCAAAGTACACCCCTTGCATGTATCAACTTGATTAGGCATACCTTTGGGAAGACCGGTAGAGATCTACTGCGATATCTTCAAATACCCATGATGCAAGTGGCCCAATCTCTTGTGCCACAATTCGCCAATGTCTCAGCTCTACATGCTTTTTGCTTTTGTGCTCAAAGTAGCACACTCTTGTACCTCCAGCTTATAGATATTTTTCACCTAAATCCATATCTTCTTTACCTGACCCATGGCTATGTGTCGAAGGAACGCATTTCCTCTCAAAAGTATCACATCATAGCCTCTATCCCCAAGCATGGAAATGCATGCCAAGTTCTTCTTCAACTTGGGAACATACATAACATTCTTTAAGGTGAGTGGAGCCCCACGCTCCCTCTGAAAAGTAATCATGTCCAATCCAGTAACACTATACTTCCTATCGTCACCCATCTCGATATGCATCTAGAGATCTTTCTCCTCCAGGTCACTAAATAACTCTTTGTCGCCAATCATGTGGAATTAAGATCCAATGTCCAAGTACCATACACTTTGTATGATTGATGACACCATGCATGCAATGAGATAAAAGTCCAATTTGAATTGAGAGGCCAAACCATCACCCACCGGTCCTCCTGAGGACTTCTTCTTGGACTTCTTGAGAGGACAATTTGTAGCAAAATGGCCTAGATCATGACAATGAAACCACTTAACTTTCATCATGTCTTTCTTCTTACCTCGACGATAAGAACTGATTTTGAATGGGAAGCTTTCACTTTCCCCTTCTTCGCCTTAATCTCTAAGGAACATTTCTCTTCATCATCAATCTTTGATGAAGAGCCATCCCTTGTGTTCCTCCTAATCTCCTCCTACATCAAATTTGACCACAGTCATTCCCAATCTAACAACTTCTCCCAACCATTGACATAATCTTGATAACTATGCCAACTCTTTAGGAATCCTAGAAGAGAAAGACTCATCATATCATCCTCAACAACCGTGATTCCAACATTTCCAAGTTCATCATGACATTGAATGAACTTGGTAAAGTATTTTGGAATAGTCTCGCCTTTCTCCATTTCAATTTTTTGAAGTTTATCCTTCAGTGCCAATTTCCTTTGGTCACTGTTATTCTAATACAAGTCTATCAATGTTTTCCACATAGCATAAAGAGTTTCCTTGCCATGGAGACTCAAGACAATGTGATCTCGAACTCCCTCAAGGATTATTTACCTTGCCTTCGCCACACACTTCTTCCATTCAACCAAATTCTCTACATTTGATGCTGCTGGCTTAGGAATTTCTTGATCAGTGAATTCCTTCAAGCCATTATCCTCTGGAACAACCTCCATTATCTCCATCCAGGCTATAAAATTCATTTTTTCTTCCAAGGTATACTCTAGCCACAAACCGTAGAACACCATCTACGATCCTGAAGTATGTATTGCAAATTCGAATTTTGCATGTAACCCAAAACTCAAAACTTTGAAATCTCCTCTAGTATATTGTTCTCAGCTCAGGTACCATGTATAAAATCCTATATATTCACAAGCTTATGCAATGTACTAAAGCACAGGACAAGAATCTACTTCTACTTCCAACCAGTGGAAACCAATAGATCGATGAAAAAAATATGAACAAGAAGAAGGTAAATAAACGAAACATAACACAAGATGTACATGGGGAGAGAAACTACGTAAAACCTCGTTTATATTGTATATATCGGAAATATGAGTGAAGATACAAAACTTTTTCTCAATAGAAAAATTCTGCACAAGTATTCTCAACTTTCTGAACTCACAAGCTAGCTCTTGGCCAACACTTAGCCAATTTTACACCTCTCCAAGCTTCTAATCTCTTGGATAATTACTAGGATGAATAACTCGTATTTAAAGGGAATTCATGCTTCCAAAACAAAGCAATCCAAACATAGGATCAATCTCTGATGCATGTATGATATTTACACTCTAGTAAATAATACCATTGATAGTACAATGTCCCTACACTCTTGTCTCAACTGGGTCTTTCTCATAATAGACATGCATGAGTTTCTCATGAGGGAATCTTTAGTTAACTGGAGTAGCACTAGTGGATGCATTGGTGCACCAACTAACTGTTGGTGCTCTATTAGTTCCGAAAACAATTTAGAACTAATTTAACTGAACTTAACTTAGCAAACTGAGTGATCTAATTTCCAACTCAATTTAAACTCATACTAGACCCCTAAAATTTAGGGAGAACATATACATGACTACAAAAAGACTTCCAACTTGAAATTCCTAATCTAATTAAGTTAATTAAACTTAATTAAATATTTACAAGTTTCTATGAGGACAGAATTCAATTTTAATTCTCAGTTTAATTCAAGGAAAATTTAAACTAGAATTTCTTGTTGTCATTTCTCAACAAGGCCTACGCTTTAATTTCCACTTGAGTCTCAGAAGAGGTAAGTAGATACATTATTCAAAGTAAAACAACATATGATTCAATAACAAAATTGAAAGAGCTTTATGATTCACATTCTCAATTGGATATAATCCAGTTATCATTGAGGTTATTTAATCTGGAAACGAAAGATAATTATTGATTAATTTTTTTTTCTCAAATTAAAACCATCAATCATGAAATTAAATCTACCAGAGTTAAAGTTGATCTGCAAATTACTACCTTTATACAATCCCCCTACCCTAGTTATTCACATTACTTGGAATCTCTCCAAGCTAGCAGGAAATTAAAAGATTTTGATTTTGATAGATTAGTAGGGAAAATTGCAAAAAGAGAGAAGGCTTTTGGCAAGAAAGAAACATTACATAATTCCAATACTCAAACATTATGTCTTACTCAAAAATACCAGAAACCTCAAGAAGAATATGTGATAAATACTAAGAGTAGTATGGGACGAGGTAGGAGGAATAATATAGGCAAGGGGGAATAATGAGGGAGATAGACAACAGAATGATAAACAAAGAAATTTTTCTGATAAAACAACTGTAAAATGCTTTAGATGTGGTAAACTTGGGCATACTACTGCAAATTGTAGAATTCATTGGGAGAAAGTTAATGGAAGAAGAGAACAAATTCTTGAAAAGAAACATCAACTAATTTCATAAAAAAGACAGTCTTCTGAGAATGTACATTATGTTGTTTCTCATTGTAATTTTAATATGGAAGATATATTTAGTACCTCGTTTTATTCATGGCGCGACAGTTGGATTTTAGACATACGTTCCCCTTGCTATATGACCTTTGGAAGAGATTTGTTTGAACAATTCAATGATAATATTGATGGAGTAGTGTATTTTGCTGATAACTCCCAAATCAAACCCTCAGGAATTGGTTCTACTCTGTTAAAAATTCTTGGACTTGCAAATTATACTTTGAATGATGTTCTTTACTTTCCACAGTTTCAAAGGAATTTATTATCTCTTATACAAATAAGATAGCAGGGACATTCCATTGACATATTTGATGGTAAAGTGCAAATTTGAAGAACAAATAAGAATGAAATTGTAATGACTGGTGTGGAAGAAGATAAATTGTTGAAGTTAAAAGGTATGTCATATGTTGCATTGAATACTAATTATTTGGCTCAACAAAATGATATGATGTCGTCATATTTATTGTGGCATGCACGCTTCAGTCATGTTAATTATGAAAGTATTAGAATTATGAGATAATAGGGGATTAAGGGACTTACAACAGTTCTAAGAAAATTGATTCCATGTAATGCTTGTATATAGGGGAAGCATCACAAACAATCTTTCCAGAATTCTACTTCTAGAGCTACCAAAAAATTAAGTCTCATACATTCAAATTTGTGTCGACCTATGCCTGTACCAACTGCTAATGGAAATAAATACATACTAACTTTTATTGATTATTATTCGAGGATGCGTCAGGTTTATCTTCTTAAATAAAAATCACATGTTTTTTGATGTGTTTAAAATATTTCATCTCTTGATTACAAATGAAGCTCAGCTTAATATTGGTACTATAAGAACTGATAATGGAGGAGACTATACTTCACATGTTTTTGAAAAATATTTGCAAGAGATTGGCATCAAAAACCAAACTATAATACCTTATAATCCACAACAAAATAGTGTTGCAGAACGAATGAACAGAACACTGCTTAATATGGTAATACCAATGATGTTTTTTAAGAATGTAAAATTAATATTTTGGGGAGAAGCAATTCTCTGTGCAGTGTATATTAGGAATCGATGCCCTTCCTCTGTCATCAACAAGCAAACTCCATATGAAATGTGGTATAATTGTCTTCTTCTTGTTCAACATTTTAGAATTTTTGGTTCTCAATGTTATGCTTTAATTCCTAAACAAAAAAGAAATAAGGTGAGTCAAAGAAGCAAAAAATGTATATTTTTTGGGTATTCTATGACTTCTGAGGCATACCAATTGTATGATGAAGAGAAAAAGAAGTTTATTTTATCAAGAGATGTAGTTTTTCTTGAATTTGATAAAGATACACTCAACATTGATAGGCAACTTAATTAGTTAGAAAAGTTTGTGCCTAAGAAGCTTTAATATGAATCAAATAATATTCTTCCACATCTTGAAGGTGGGATTCCCATATTAGATTATTATGTGATTTTTCCTTCTCTAAATGATGACAATAATTCTGTTGCTGAAGAGAAATTGGTTTATGCAAGTGTTTCTACAGGGACAACTGAGAATAGAATAGAAAGTGTTGAAGAGTCTATTTCACAATATGAGCAACTTCCTTCACAACCTCAACGAATATCAACTCGTATTAGAACATTTCCAAGGAAATATGATGAGTTTGAGACAGGAAGTTCTTTAGGTAACTATCATCATTATGAATTTAATTTTTATGTTGATTGTGAACCTACTTGTTTGAGGAAGCTACTAATTATGATCAGTCAAAAGATGCAATGCAAAAGGAATATGATGCACTCATAAAAAAATGGCACTTGGAGGTTGGTAGATCCTCTTTTTGGTATGAAACCTATTGGTTGTAAATGGGTTTATAAAACTAAGTATAAAGTTTATGGTTCACTTGATAGACATAGGGCAAGACTTGTAGCTAAGGGATATGCACATAAAGAGGGTGTTGACTATACAGAGACATTTGCTCCTACAGCTAAATGGGGCACTATTATCTCCTTTTTCTATTGCAACTTAGAAAGAATGGAAAATTCATCATATGGATATTAAAACTGCTTTTTAAAATGAGGATTTGAAAGAAGATGTTTACATGTTTCAACCAAAAGGTTTTTCTATTAAAGGGAAATAACAAAAGGTATGAAAGTTAATGAAGTCTTTGTATGGCTTGAAACAAGCACCATGTGCATGGTATGAGAAGCTAACTGAATATCTTCTTAAGTTAAATTATAAGCATTTTGATCTAGATGATGCAACTCCTTTTGTTAAGAAAGTTGGAAGATCAGTTGCATATGTTGATGATTTAATGATCACAGGGAACAATGATGAATATATATCATCTATTAAGAAAGAATTGATTTTTTTTTTGTGTTGATATGACAGATTTAGGTTTACTTCATTATTATCTTGGAATTGAAGTTGATAAAAAACCACAACATATTTTTATGTCTCAAAAGAAATATTTTGGAAAATTATTGAACAAATATAGTATGATGGATTGTAATCACATTGCTACACCAATGGAGCATAATTTAAAACTCACTTTAGAAGAAGGCAAACCATTTAAGGTTTGACAAAGCACATGCAACTTGTTGGAAGTTTGGTTTTTTTTTTTTATCTATCAGGCATCCTGATATAACTTTCTCTTTTGGAATACTTTCTAGATTTATGCATCACCCTTGTGAAGGTCATTGGATAGCAGCAAAAAGAGTTCTGAAATATTTAAAAGGAATCCAAACTTACAACATCAAATATTCCAAATTTTTAGACTTTGATCTTGTTGGTTATTCAGATTTTGATTTTGATGGAGATAGGGAAAATGGAGTCTCTACATCTGGTTATTTGATGAACCTTGGATCAGCAACTATCAGTTGGAGATCAAGTAAGCAATATGTTCTTGTTGATTCTACTAATGAAGTTGAATATGTTGCAGCAGCTCAAGACACAAAGGAATCATTTGGCTTCGAAAATACTTGAAGATTTGCAGGGGAAAGAAAAAGCTTCAACTCCTCTCTTTGTTGACAACACTTCTGCAATTCAATTGGCCAAGAATCCTAAGTTTCGTGATTGAACCAAACATATTGACACCAAGTATCATGTGATTCGACATCATGTAGAGGCCAAAACAATTCATCTAGCACATTGTCCAACTTCAGAATAAATTGCAAATATTTTTACAAAAGCATTGGGGTGTGAAAAAATTGAAAATTTTAGATCTTTACTTGGTATGTCAGATGTCCCTTCAGATTAAGGGGGGAAACATTGTATTCCTTTAGGATTATTGTATATAGTTATGATTAGGAAATAGATTTGGTATTTCCAATTTCATTTTAGTTATCGAGACATAATTGTGTCCTTTTGATGTAATTGTATAAATACATGCTTCAAGTTTTAAATAAAAGTATCACAAAATAATGCATTTTGATCATGGAATTCTCCATACTTGTGTAACAGTTTCACCTGATAAACAAAATACAAAGGAATCTATTATAAAAAGCTATCCAACAATAACAACATTAAGGTTTCTCATTCACTTAAACTAGTTTACATTTAGATCACATAACACATTACATATGACTTGATCTATGGTCTTCATCCATATGCTCCTCACTTATGATGTTTCCTTTGCAACATTTATTGCAATTTCTAGTTTATTTATGGTCGAGAATAAGAGTGGAATATTTTTTCCACATCTTCTAAGTTGTAATGTAACACCAAACCAAGTGAGAAGCATTATTGATATTTTATAATGATTTTAATAAAAACTAACCAAATAGCTATATTCATTTTTTTTAATTATTGTCTACATTGTTTTATTATTTACAAAATATTCTATTTTTTAAAGTGGCATGTTTCAACATGATTCTCATCTTCCTCATATTGTGTTGTAGAATGTGTCTTGCTACATAATAGTTTTCTCTTCTTTCTTTTTTTTCCTTTTATCTTTTTTAAATGTTGATATAAAATTATCTTGTTGAAATGAGGCTTCTGTGATCCATATCAAGTTTATGAGAAAAAGTTTTTCGGCGTAAATCACGCAATAATACATTTGTCGACGCGTTTCAAACCAACAAGTGTGATTCATCATCAGGACAAGTTGAAGAATCAGATTATGGCTACATATTAAATGGGGAGAGTAGATCATACAATGGCTAGGTTTGACTGAAAAACAACTATATTAGATCAGAGTAGATAAACGGTTAAGATTGACCAAGAACGGCTAGATTTGACTATTCAAGTTGTTTAATTATATAATATTATTATGCTAAAACAAATATTATTTTAATACCTATCATATGTTATTTAAGTGAAATGTTAACCATATTTGAGTTAACTATACTATTAGGGAATTTTTATAATAAAATGATTGAAATGTTAACATATAATAATATTATATAGGGAAAATAACTGTTAGTAATCCAAAGGATTTAATAATAACTAATAATAATTGATATTATATTATTATTATAATAATGTTATAGTATTATGGCTAGAGCGCAGTTGAAGCGAGGTGTGGCGAATCACAGTTAGGGTTTCTGAGACAACCTGCAACGGCAGGACCTCTGGACAGAGACCACCAGAACTGACAGCGGCATCGCAGCAGTCTCAGGCCACAGGCTTTGGCAGGCGGGTTCAATGGACCCCCTTCAGGGGGTAGGAGGGGCGATTCCTCCAACAAATGACAACCAGCAAGGGCAAATCGAGGGTTATGTAGAGGAATAGGAGCACAATGAGGGAAATACAGGAGAAAATCAGCAGAAGCAGACTGAACAAGCACAACAAGACAAGCCGAAAGTAAGCTCATCCACATGCAAGCCAGTAGCTACCCACAGGCCAAAAGTGGAGCTACCCAGTCATCGCATCAATGCTAGAATTCAATATATGAGAGATCATGCTCTCATAGGCAAATTTATTGGTTTTTGGCCAAATGAGAAAGCCTTGAGAGCCTGGATTAATGTCAAATGGCGTCCAAAAGGACAAATAACCTTGCATCTAGGGCCGAAGGGGTTTTTTACCGCAGTCTTCAACTGCTTGGAAGATCGAAACAGAGTCTTTGATGGGGGGCCTTATTTCTTCAACTCTGCCGGGCTATTTCTCAGAGAATGGGTCGCACGATTCAACCAGGATAAGGAAGATCTAAGCTGGGCACCGGTCTGGATCAGGCTGTACTCGCTGCCATGGGAATACTGGGAAGAGGAGTCTCTAAAAGCAATCGGCAAAGTATTGGGCGAATTCGTCAAGGTAGCAGAAGAAACAAAGACAATAAGATATACCTCATATGCACGGATCTGCGTATATATGGATCTGAAACAACCCCTGCCTGATACGGTAAGTCTCTTTCATGAAGATGTTGAATGGATCCAGTTATTTGATTATGAGCATGTTCCTTTCAGGTGTAGGAAATTTCATGACCTAGGACACCTTTATAGACATTTCCCTTTAAACAGTAAACCTCCGGTTCAAATTAACCAGGAACACCAATCTTCAGACGGTTTCACTAAGGTGACAAATCGTAGAAGAGGAAATAAAAAATCCGTAGTCCCTACAAAGTTATCTCCAGGGGATCAATCAAAACCCTCTACCAGTAACAGCTTTGAAGTTCTGGCCAATGAATATTCGCAGGATCCGAAGACCTCAACCCCCAATAAAAAAGGATCTATTCCGGAAAAAAATGAAGGCTCTCACTTGAAAGCAGGGGAAAAGGAGGCGGAACAAGAAGGCGACAATAACAAGTCTGCCTCAAAAACCTGGAGCATCCCTGAAATGGAAATAGACAACACGGACCCCAGTACAGGAAAAGAGAAGGAAGGATATGGAAGCTATCAAGAACCTCAATTCATGGAGGAGGATACAGAATCAATAGACATTGGCGAGCTAGACATATTGGGTCTAGAACAAGCATGCAAAACAGGTAATTTCGACAAAATACCTGATAGACAAGTGGACAATCTAGTGGCAGTGCTCAACAAAGCCCAAAAAAAATACTCTCTAGGGGTTCAAATTGGCAGTCAATGGGATGGGAAGTTCATCACCAAAGACAGTAAAAAACGAGGAAGGAAGACCACTTTAGAAAGAACCATCAAGATTGGGGAAGTCTTGGTTGAATCAGGCAGATATGCCAAGCTAACTAAGTATTTTAATACCAACCCCAAACCTTCCCAATGAAGTTGATATCATGGAATATTAGAGGGCTTAACTGCCCAAGGAAAGGAAGAATTTTAAAAAATATGTTAATGGAGGAAAAACCATCAATTCTCTTTCTGCAAGAGAGAAAATGTAATTCGACAGTTTTGGAAAAAATAGCAGCTAAGGCTTGGCCAGGTGGGTTAGTAACAACTGTGGATGCTCAGGGAGCCTCAGGAGGACTTGCAGTGCTCTGGGATGCAATAATGATCCAATTAGTTAACATACATGCAAATAAAAATTTCATTCAAGCCATCTTTCACATACTTGGAACGAATATTTATGGTCACATCACAAATGTGTACTTTCCTCAAGAAACCCAGAACAAAGCGGAAATCCTGGATGCTTTAATGTAGCTTAATGCAGATAGGGCATACCCGCTATGGGTTTCAGGAGGAGACTATAACATGATTGCATCAATGGAGGAAAAGAAGGGAGGACGCTGTAGAATAAACAGGGATGGCTCTTTATTAAAAGACTTCATTCAAAATAATTGGCTGATAGACCTTCCTACAACCAACGACGTCTATACTTGGAACAACAAAAGGGCAGCACCAATGCAAATAGCTTCGCGCCTTGATCGATTTTTGATTTCTGATAATGCGGTTCATCTAGGGGGAGAATTCACAGCATCCATCCTTCCTTATTCTGGTTCAGATCATTGGCCCATAGCCCTTCATTGGAATCGGCCTGGTAATAGCATAAGGCGACCCTTTCGGTTTGAGGCTTTTTGGCTATCTCATCCGGAATTCTATGAATCTATTAGGACAACTTGGCAAAATTTCAATCCAACGGATGGAACAAAAATGTCCAGATTCCAAAGGAAGCTGAAGCATCTCAAAGAGGAAATAAAACACTGGAATAAAACCACTTTCGGCAACATTTTCAAAGCGAAGGAAATTCTCACTCAAGAAATGAAAGATATTCAACAAATAATGATCTCTGAAGGATGGTTCGAAGAGCTAGCCCAGAAGGAACAAGTTACGGAAAACAAAATCCTATTAAGAGACCTACAGGAGGAAACTCTCTGGAGGCAAAAATCGAGAGTCAGATGGTTGAAGGAGGGTGAAAAGAATACGAAATTTTTTCACAAAACTACAGTCCAAAGAAGAATGATCAATCAAATCTCTTATGTCAACAATGAACAGGGCACCAAAATTGAAACCCATGAAATTCCTCAACTACTTCAAGAAGATGAATCAAGAACCTAATATAAACAGAACATAGGCTATTGACAAAATTATCAGACATATACCTCAATTAATTACTGAAGATCACAACACTCTTCTTCTTAAGCCTATAAGTCTTCAGGAGGTTGAGTCAGCAGTGAATCAACTAAAAGTAAGGAAAGCACCAAGACCAGATGGATTTACTTCAAACTTTTTTCAGCACTTTTGGGATCTGATCAAATGGGAAGTTTGGCAGGTAGTGGAAGAATCACACACTCTAAGATGGATGTACCCAGGTATGAATGTAACATTCATAGCATTGATCCCCAAGGTAGAGGAATCCAATACTCCTGACAAGTACAGACCAATCGCTCGGTGCAACATTATATACAAGATTGTCTCCAAGGTCGTAGCTTTGAGACTGAAGCCCATGCTTCCCCTTATCATATCTCCAGAACAATCCAGCTATGTAGAGGGAAGACAGATCATGGATGGGATTATTTTAACCCATGGGATTATTTTAACCCATGAAATAATACATTCTCTCAAGCAGTCAAAACAACCAGGTATGTTGCTCAAAATTTATTTATCTAAGGCTTTTGATAGCATCAATTGGGAATATTTGCAAAAAATCCTCAAAGCCTTTGGTTTTGCCCCCTCCTGGATCAGATGGATCAACAATCTTCTCTCATCCACGTTCTTCTTTATTCTCATTAATGGTATTCCGTCTCCCACCTTCCGCCCCTCCAGGGGAATTAGACAAGGGGATCCTCTATCGCCCTTTTTGTTTGTCATCTTGGCTGAAGGATTAGGACGCAATATTAAATCGGCTATCCTCTCCCGCAATCTCAAAGGTATTGCTTTCCATCAAGCTCCTGCTATCTCTCACCAGCAATTTGTAGATGATAACATGTTATTTGGTCATCCTTCTGTTCAAGAGACTCGTTCCTTTAATTCTTTACTTGAAAACTTTTCGATTGCCTCAGGAGCCCTCATCAACAAAGTTAAATCCCAGATCTTCTTTTTCAACACTCCGCCCACCACCCAAAGAGCTATAGCTCACATTTTAGGCTTCACCATAGCGTCCCTGCCTTCTAAGTATTTAGGAGCTCCTCTAATTGCTTCGGCTCTCAAGCATTCCTCTTGGAATAGCCTGTTAGAAAAATTGGAAGCCAGATTATTCCTATGGACCCACAGAGCCCTTAATATGGCTAGTAGGATAGTGCTAATCAAAGCAGTTCTACAATCCATGCCTCTCTACCTTTTCTCAATCATGGCAGCACCGAAGTGGGTGCTTAAAGCTATCAAACAGCTGCAGCGTAATTTCCTATGGGGAAGTTCGGGGCCAAATCGAAAGTGGGCTTTGGTCAAATGGGAGATGGCTTGTCTTCCTAAAAAAGCAGGAGGCATTGGGCTAAGAGATCCAGAACACAACAATATGATAATGGGAGCAAAAATTTGGTGGAAATGGCTCTCAAATCCAAGAACACCTTGGGCTGCCCTATGGACAGCGAAATATGCTAGAAACTTGCCCTTAGAGGAGTGAATTAGAATGTCAGAAGTTAGTAAGGGCTCGGTTATTTGGAACTCAGCCATTAAACACAGAGATATAATTCAAAAGCATAGTTTCTGGGAGGTGAAAGATGGCCTTACAGCAAGGTTCTGGGAAGATTCATGGCAGCAGCTCTCAAACCTCAAAGATATCATTCCGGGCATCTCAGACCGAGACATAAACCAGCATGATAAGGTGAGTCACTTCTGGAGATCACATAATGACCAAGAACATAGGGAATGGAAAGAAGCTAGCCATATCTTACCTTCCAGTTCGGAGCAAATTCAAATTTCTTTATCCTCAGAACTTCAAAAACGAAAAATTCTAAAGTTGGCAGGCATGGATACGCTAAGATGGGGATATGAGGAAAAGGGTACCTTCACAACTAAAGAAGCCTACAAAATCATTATCAAAGACAGAATAATCAAAGACAAACTATGGGACAAGATATGGAACCCTTCCATCTGGCCCAAGTTTTCCACTTTTCTATGGCTTCTTTCACACAATAGAATTCTCACATGGGACAACCTCAGGAAAAGGAACTTCTCTGGTCCATCTATATGTCTCAACTGCAAACAGGAAGAGGAGTTAGCTCTACATCTTATGCAAACCTGCCCGCTAGGAAGGAAACTGTGGGAAAAGGTCACATTCCGCTGTCGGAAGGAAGGTAGAGTGATGGGGGATCTTAAAAGCACCTTGCGCAATTGGACCCAAGAGCCTTATCAAAGCAACGTTTTAAACACTCTTTGGAAAATTACACCAGGATTACTTATGTGGAATATCTGGAAGGAGAGAAACAGGCGGATTTTTAAAGATCAATCAATGACGATGGAGCAGATATGGAAAGGGATGCACCACAATATCCAAGAGACTCTTTCTATTAAAGGCTGGTCCCAAGAGGACTTTCCTTCTACACCGCAGGAACAAGCTATATGGAACAATTGGCAGATTCAATTACAGAGTCCGACTTCTTCTAAAGAAAACTCATCCAGACATGAAGAGACCTTAGCCAGCTGGACTCCACCGCCTATCAATGTGTTTCAACTCAACTTTGATGGAGCGTCGAAAGGAAATCCTGGAAGAACGGGATTTGGTGGAGTTATCAGAAATCACTAGGGTAATCCTCTCATCACCTTTTTTGGCTCAATTGGTTGGAATACTAACAATGCAGCAGAATTGGAAGGATTATGGAGAGGGCTTAATATAGTGCAGACTCAAAAGCTCCTTCCTCTTATAGTGGAAGGGGACTCCCAAATCATCATTAACATGGCCTCAAAGCTACAACAGGGCTCCCCGGTCCATAAGGTCAGCAGTAGCTGGAGAATGGCCACTCGACTTGAGTTACTTCAACAATGGCTCAGTAATAATCAAGCCATCTCCTTCAAGCATATCAGAAGAGAAGGGAACAAGCTGGCAGACTTTCTTGCTAATTTAGGAGTGGAGAGTGGAAAGGAATTCTTTGAAGGATCACTACATTGCATAGCTTCGGAGAACCAACTTTCTACCTTTCATTCTATATTAACAAGAGATATGCAGGCAAGGGAGGAACCACACCCGGATGCGGGTGTCTTTAATACGTGATTAATAGGTGTTATGGCTTATGCATGCGCAGCCGGCAGCTGGCAAGCAGACAAGCACAAGCCCATTGTTATTTATTGGCGAGATGAGGAAGGAATTCATTGCCATTTATTGCAGGCACAAGCCCAAGGTACGCAGACGGAAATTATTAGGATGGCGCGCTAGCTTCAGGTTTCATTCGCTCTCGTTCTTTTGTGTTTTTCCGCAGAGTGTCCGCTCTTAGGGGAAGCCGTCTTCATTTGCTCTGGTTCTCTTAAGGTATGCCGCAGTGGCCGCCTCTGGTGGTCCAGCTCTCAGGGGAAGCCGCCTTGGACTCTGAATGGTCCCCAGTGGATTACCATAAGGAATTCCATTCTGTTGCTATGCGCAGATGCTAAGCGCTCCAATTCAGATTTCACCTTTCGCGTCTGGTGTCTCAGGTCAGTGTTTGGCATATACTCTGTCTCCGTCCCTGTTGTAGGTGTTTGGGTTGGGAATTGGGTTCACTCAGTTGTGGATGGGCATTGTCGGTTAGCCGAGTCTTTCGCTGGTATGCTCAGAGTCTGGGTCTTGCACTCTTCAGTCTGGTCTTCCTTCTGGGTTCATACAAGCTCTCAGTCGCTTTTCCAGTACCCTCTGTCTTTGAGCTTTTTTATTATGCGGTCTCGTTTGAACATGGCACCCCGTCGACAGGGCATTCCCAGGCGCGGGAGCAATTCGGGATTCCGGGGAGGGCCGGGGGGGCGAGGCAGCCCTGCTCCTCGTCGCATATCCCCGTTAGTTATGGCCTCGCCTTCTTCGCCAACCTCAGATGAGTCTGGTCCCTCCCTAAACAGTTTGCTGCATTCCGCCAGGTTCAAATTCAAAAGCAGGCTAAACAAATCGCTCATCTCTGCCTTAGTCACTGTCATTTTCTCGAAGGAAGAAGATGAGCTCGCCAGCTCGGACGCAATCTCAAAGGAACAATCACCTTCTCAGAATGCCAATACGTCTCAGAGCAGAATGGCGGAAGAATCTCTCAAGGTTTCCTCGGTGGTGCAGGAAGAGGATTATCAGGATGAGGACAGCACTCAGCGGGACTCTCCTCAGGAGAATATCATTGACTGCGAGCCAGCGAAAGGTTATGAAAGCATCTCGCACCTCAGGCCTCCTCCGGATGGCAATTTAATGGAAGTCGAAGACGGGGTGATGGTTACCTTGGAGCGCGCCCCGGATAAGGTCAACGAAAATGATACTGGTGAGCCCAAGTAGGCTTCAGTCCATTTGCTTGCAGTATAAGGATAGTAATTCAGTTTTGGACTTCCAGATTTCTTGGTTACGTCTTAGGGTGCTCGGTACCGAACATTTCCAGCTTGTAGCCGATCATATGCAGGGTTTTTGCTTTGGATCTCCTTTCTTGTAATCATGCTAAAGTACAGTAATCAGTTTTGTACTGTTTAGTTTTGGGTCTATATAGGTCTGTTCAGGGTTTTTAGGTAATGATCACTGCTTCTATAAACAGAAGGAACAACAATTTTTGTAAAGATATCTTGACAGAGGGATGACTATGGCTCTCTCAGAGGTTTAGTCCTCTTTGTACATATTTTTTTCTCCTTTTAATATTTTTTTTTTGTAATTTGAGTATGTCCATTACTATTAACAAAATATATACAGCAGTTACATCATGGTCTCATCCCGCCCTGAAGGGAAACCGGGACTCTTGACCATCCAGAAAAGGCAAATTAGAACAAAATTGAGTGTTTACCACTGTTTCAAACCAGTTTTCCAGATCGGTTTCTATATCTATAGCCATACTATAAACTACTAAGTTCTTCCTACATATAAAAACAGCTATATATCGCATGCCAAACGAAAGCAAAAACCAAGAGTTTCCAGAAAAACCAGGAACAAGTCGTCGAGCGCTACTTGTCTGGTTCAGCCTGCTGACCTTTCTCCTGCTTTACCAAAACTCCACTGGCCACGATCTGGTTCTGCAAATCCTCCAATCTTTTTTCCTGCAAGAGCATGGTGATAACTATGTCCTTCAGCTTGTTTTTGACATTGGGGAGACTTTGGACCATTTCTGCCATCTCCATGGCAACCTGCTCTAAGGCTTTTGCCATAAGACACTTCATGACTCAATAGAGATGGAGGGATTGTTTATAGAGAGTCATTCTACCCCTGGTATGGCCAGGGTCAGGCATAATGGCAGCCCAATCTTCCATTTCCTCTTCTGACTGCGCCTGTATAGCGTCCTCTTCCCAATGCTCCATTATTTTCCTGACTTTTGGATTTGAATTTTCTCTGTATTCCTTCTCCGCTGTTCGAATCCTGTCGCTGATGGTCTGTCTGGTCCGCCTGGAGTCGTCGTCCGCCGCTGGTTCATCCTCCGGCTCCTGGAGAGGGCTGCACTGACGTCCCCTCCGGCTTCTTCCCTCCGCCAAATCCTTTCGCTGACGGCCTCCTCGGCCCCTTCGACCGCGACCCCTTCTCCCTCTGCCTCGCAGGCCTCCTCCGTTCCTGCCACCGGCACGGTTCCTCGCAGTCTCAGTATCCTCGCTATCCTCTCCCGTCAGGCGTTTCCCGCGATTCCTCCATACCTCCTCCCCCTGGATGTCCTGCTGCTCCTCATTTTCCTCTTCAGAAATCTCCACAAACTGTACGCGCGGTTTCCCCTCTGCATCTACCTTCCGCTTGCCCTTCAAGTCCGCCGGGATTTTATGATGGACCTCCTGCCCCCCGCTTCGCAGCCACCTCCTCCCGCTTCTACTACCTTCTCCTTCCATTGTCCTGCTTCCGCTGCAACTTCCTCCTCGCGCCTTCCTCACGATAGCTAACCCAACCCACCAGCACACCAGGTAGCAGTCTACCGCTATTAAGTCGTCCTCACCACGAATTAACCCAGCCCCCCAGCGCACCAGGTCGCAGCAGACAGAAATTTGGCAATCCTCGCAGACCACTATCCCTCTCTTACACCCGGTTTTAACAACTCGCGTCCTGGTAGAATCATTACCGAGGTAATGGCTGTATCTGCTCTCACGGTCCATCACATAATGGTGCTGCCTGCTCGCCGACCTACCGTCCCATCCGCTGCTCGGATCGCCTGCATTACTGAGCCCCTGATCGGCCTGTTCTCCCTGCCAACCGCTCCACCTGCCTGCATTATTCCTACCTCGTTCGATCCTCATTACTCCTTCGATCGTGTGCCGCCAGGACGTCACGTTACTCCAAGCCATGTCATCCAGCCCGATCGGGCGTTTTCTCCTTTTAATATTAATAGCTTAGTCTTTACTCAGAAAAAAAATAAATAAAAAAAAATAAATAAAATAATAATAATAAAAAAAATAATGTATAGTTATTAATCTAATTATTAATGTCTTGTGTAACTAATTAATATAAATTTAATAGTAAGTTATTTAATTGGAATAAGTATTAATAGATCTAAGGATATTAAGTAAATGTAAGGATTTAACATTAACTAAAATTATCTTATTTTACATGAACAACAAAATATTTTATTGTTAATTATTGATCGACATTGTTTTATATATATATATATATATATATAAGTAGCTTTGTAGAATATTATACAAGAATAGTTTTTAAAAATTGGAAGAAAAACCATAAATTTTATAAAATTGTAATATTCAAAATAATATTATTTTTAATATATTTTATAAAATTAAAATATTAAAAAATTATAAATAATATTTTTAAAATAATTATTAACAACCATTAAATATTAATAATAATTTAATTTGTAAATAATATTTTTATTTTTATTTTTATTTTTAATCTAACTTTACCATAAATCAATAGAAGTAGTAATTTAAATTTTAGATCAAATTTCCAATCAATTCACATCCCGTGAATGCCGTGAGTGAGGGTGCATAAGTCAACTACTCTCGAATATGATAAATATATTTTCACCTAAAATTACTATGCGTTAACCATTTATTTATATTTAATTCCTATGCATTAACCATTTCCTTGTAAGTTTGCGCATGCAGTGACGTTGTAGCCAGGCAAGTTGAATTGAATTGCATGCCTCGAAAGCTCCCCACTATACACCGCACCGCGGAAACGATGATGTCAAATGTAACACACTTATACACGATATTAATAGGCTTACACGATAGGCTTCTGGGTGGAAATTTAGATCAAGAATGTCAACATCTGAGGTTGGACATTAAACATAATTGAGGAATGCCCCCTATGCTCCCTCTGCTCTAATATTTAAACCAATTTCCGGTGATGGTGGTATTTGATGAGGCATTAAGTCGGTTTGCTCCCTCTGCTCTAATATTTAAACCAATTTCCGGTGATGGTGGTATTTGATGAGGCATTAAGTCGGTTTGGCATGGTGGATTTTCTTGCAATTCATGCCAGCGCAGGAATACATCAATTTCAATTTGGATGTTCAGTAATATATTTGATGCAGGATAGGTACGAGGGGTGTTACATCAGTCGGAAAGAGACATTATAGTTTCAGAGTTGGTGGTTAATATTAAACTATGACTAAAAAAAGACTATTGCAGCTAATACCAATTTGGTTTTTTGGTTTGTCCTTTTTTTTTAAAAGGAATAGATTTAAAGAGTACATTTGACTATCTGTGTTTTTACTCATAACAATTCTATCAAATTAATTGGGGATATTAGACACCTAATCCACAATGGTTTTGGTGAGGCATGTGAACCATCATTGGGATCCCAATAAGCCTTGGAAGATGAATCCAATAGTCAAATCGATGTACTTAAATGCGTACCATATTAATGAAAATGCAATTCATGCTTATCTTTTCAAATTCTCATATGTGAACTAACAAAGCTCAATGTGTTGGGGTCTTATTCCATTATATGGTATTCAGGCAATGATTTTTTCAATCCCTTTTAAGGATACATATCTCTTTTATGTTCAAATATACTAGCTCCAAGTTGAATCCTCAATTTGGATCCAAAAATTAAAACTAGATAAGACCTTGACACATAGAGTCCACTCTATGTTTCTCTCTATATATTATCCACTTTGAATTCTTTGCTTCTATATAGCATTTTTGCGATAATCTTGTTGACTATTCTGTAATTGTGTGGGAGGCCGAAAATATCTATTTCTTGGCCTTCTTTGCCACATGGAGGATGATAGTTTTTTATCTTCATCATTGTGATCATTATAGAAATATTATTTCCCTCTCACCTTGTGTATGATCGGGGGAATAATATCATTGATTAATAGTTAGGTTTCTAGTTTTGAAGCCCTATCAATTAAGCATGCACAAGCAATCCTGAGCCATAGCTAAAACTAGAGTCAAAATTGTAGCTAGAGTCAAAGCTATGAGGGTAATTTAGTGTGACCACTCCAACCATGGTTCTCTTGCAAAATGCATTCTAAAAACTTTTATAGAAATAAAATTTTAAGGGGGGCTGAGTTAAGGGACATGGATTCCAGAGTTGAGAGGATGTTTCTTTCTTCAGATGTCAATGGGTTTCTTGTGCATAAATCTAAACTGCTTTGGGACATCCATTAAAGGGCTGGTTGGTGAGCCATGGACTAGTCAGGAAATTAATTGCGAGGAAGTACACAAACCATGCTTCCTTGAGAAACACTTATAAGGAAAGGATAACTAAATTAATAAAATTGACCACGCTAGCAAGAAGGACAAAAATCAATCCCAACATAGAAGAGAAGACGACAGAGAAAAGAGAGGGGGAATGCTCACTATCATTTAGACAAGAGAGACAAAATATTCACTCGTTCATTCATAGAAGATTCAACATTTAGCAAGAAGAGAGAAGAAGGAAAATGAATTGTTTCGATTGGTATGATTGGTAAAAAGGTGTTTTTCCTTGGTGAGGAACAATGCATCTCAAGTCCCTGTAAAACGAGAGGGTGGAGATAGTTTTATTTGGATTCCCTTAGTGCTGTGAATGGAGAATTGTGTCCTTGGAATCATGGAGGGAGAGCCTCTAAAACCTTCTTGTTGTTGACTGATAGTGGTTTCTAGATTCCCCTACTTGGGTGGAACCACTGTGTGTTGGTTAAGGGTTGATAGCTTACTCTTTAGATTCCCTTAATATCCTTAGGTGGAGACAGTTGGCCTCTAAATTCCTTGTGGTTGATTGACTGTTGAATGGCTGGTGGGTCGAGGAGGGAGGTCCTCTGGAGTCCCTATTTCAATTGGTAGTTGGTGTTTAATCCCTGAAGCAAGCTCCTCAATCTCTAGAATCTGGCTCGGGAGTGACAACTACAAGTAAGCTTGGTTGTAGTTATCTAAGGTTGGGTGGAAATTCCTTGTCCGGAATTCAATTAACCAAAACATTATAAGATAAGTGTCCTTGTGCCTGTAATGTCATTAAGTATGTGTTTGCAATGTTATTAAGTATGTATTCACATCCTTGGATTGAATGGTGGGTACATGAGAAAGGAGTAAATGTTGTGTTCTGGATTGAACAATGATCATGAACGTGCTGAACAGAGTATAATGCTTCTTTGTTTAGTTTGTTATACCCTTGAAACATGAGATAATGTCATTGTTGTAACACAAATGATTTCCATGGTAAGAAAAAGGTTAAAGAGTTGGAAATATTCCTTATAAGACTGACCCAAACAATCACACAATAACCAAAAAAATGTGCATAGAGCAAGACATTAGTATTGTTTATAAGAACCATATTTTATCATTACATGTACTGACCCAAACTATCACCTATTAACCAAAAAAAATGTGGATAATGTAATGTGGATAAAGCAAGACATTAGTATCATTTATAAGAACCATATTTTATGGTTACAATACTCAACAAGTGAAGCCATTTTATTACAAAATAAGAGTTACAATTAAGGAAGCAAGTTGATAGGGCTTATGCATACACGTATCAATGAATGTATATCTACAAACTAGTTACAAGCTTGTAAATCAGTTTATGAGGCTTTTGTTGTCAAGGATGACTTCCTCTTTAAACTACTATAACCTGTGACATTGTAAAGGAGGCTCTTTCAGTCTTGCATTTTTAGCAATCGTGAAGGTCTTCCACAATCTTCCACAAGCTTCAACAGCAATCGTGAAGGTCTTCCACAATCTTCCACAAGCTTCAAAGTGTTGTTGGCTATGGTACTGCAAACCTGAAGGTGTGCCTTGGTCTGCAGATCATCGAGGAGCATTAGTCTCCTCAAGCCGCTTTTGGTATTGTTCAAAGTCGATGGCCACGTGACAAGTTTTTCAGTTATAAGCTCGGGAGGGGTACCACTAGTAAGGTTTAACAATCCATAGAGGTCACGGGAAAATTTTGGTGTGGATCTAGTCGGTTGCAGAACCTCTGCAACCAAGGCCAAAAGGAATCCATGCTCGATGGGCAACCGTGGCGCAGAGCTGCATTGCATCAAAGTGGAGCGGGAACCCCACATATAAATTAATCAAACATGTTAATGTTCTCAGTCGAAGGGAAGACCTACACGTGGAGGGTTATGATTGCCACGCTCAGATCATGCCTTACCACGATTAGGGGAGGGAAGGGTGACCAGACCGGAACAGGCCCCTTGACCATTCTTCGTGGACCAATCAGTGGTGAGGTGGGCGGAGATAAGGCCCACTAGCCACAGCTTGCGACATCCCTCCCTCGTGACGTCATTAGGAAGGAGACGGGCTGGCACAACTTCCCTGGTCTGTTGGATGTGGGGCTAGAACCATAAGTCAGAACCCCGATTGTGTTGGCCCATGTCTAAGTTAATAGTCCTGCAGATGGCACCGGCGCAAACCGTAGATCGGAAGCACATGTTGCGTGGATCGTTGGATCAACGAAGAAAAGGGGAACCATGGGGCCACATGGTCAGGCTTAATTGGGCGAGGAGAATAGCATGGTGGGGACCGTCGTGGTTATGGCAGAATGTTCCTTAAATTAGAATTAAGGAAATATGATTATTAATATAAACCACGATAATGCACATATGAATATGAGATAAATGTAATTAAAACTAAGTAATTACAATTAAGTATAATTAACAATAATCATACTTAATATTTATTTAAATATATTTGTCTACGGAAGAATTTGCTGTGATTTACGTCTAAAAATCTTTCATAAAAGAAAAAAAATATATAATAATAATAATTAATATATATCTAGCACGTAGTCTAACTAGGCAAAGGAGTTGCCCGGAAAGTTATGGAAATTCCAGTTATATTTAGAGAAAATCAGGCAAGGATTTTTGTAAATCCAAGTTATAGTTGTTAAACTTCAAAATTTTAGGTGTCCTAAACATTTTTGATGGTGTTGAATCCATTTCCACCATCAAAAATACTATTCAAACACTGCCTTTACAAAATTTTTTGAATTCTTTTTGCCCGGATTCCAGCCATTTTTAGCCATCTGGGCAATTCCTCCGCCTCATTAGACGACTCCAATATCTAGTATCCCATTCCTCTAGCTAAACCCGAGGGGTTGGATTTTTAGTAACAACCCATTCCAAAGGAGGAGTAGTGGAATGGGGTTGTCACATTCAGTTTGTGATAATCTTCAAATTGACATTAGTTTGTGATCATTTTTAAGCCGATATCAATTTGCTTTCATATTCAAATTCCCATTTGCGATCACTTCCAGTTAGTAGAATACAACAAATTAATATATGTTACGAGAACTACTAATCATTAGAGCCAACTTCCAACAGTTTGTGGTCATCTTAAAATTGTCATTTGTGAACACTTTCAATTACCATAGGACATCAACTTCTAGCCAATTTTGGAAATGTTCCAAGAATTTCTAAGCATTAGAGATAAGTTCTTGTATTGTTCCTAACCAAAATATCCCAAGAAATCTTGCAATAATTCTCAAAATTCTCTTTCATACATTTTCACAAACACTTTGCATGAAAATATTTTTTCAAACATTTTGTATGCAGAGAAGAGAATTTTTATGGCAGAGACATTTATTCAAACATTTGCATGCATTCAAATAAGAAATTGTTACTAAACACATGCACAATAATGACTCAGCGAATATATTTATTAACTTGGAGCATTAAAATATATGCCAATCACTCCATTTATACGAAATTTGGAACCTGTGAATAATTCAGAAAATTGGAGCATTTTGGCTATAAGAATGGCTGACAAAGACAATGTTGAAGTGAGTTATGCCGAGGAATTGTAGCCTTCACAAAATAGCATGGTCTTTCCTTAGCAATTCGGTCTTCACAAGATAAACTTGGCTTCTCCAAAAATAAACTCAGTTGTTTCGATAAACTTTGTCTCTCCAAAAATAAACTCAATTATTGTAGTAACTTGGCCTCTCCACTCAGCCATTATAATAAACTTGTTCTCTTCCCAAAACAAGGATTCAACCTCCTACAAAGAGGAAATTTCGCCTGCTAAAATATTTGTACTGAGTCTGAAAGAAATACAGCCTCCTCAAAGAGCATGAAATTCTAAAAATATCTGGGCTTTACTAGCTAATATGACCCCCAAATGGAACCCAGGTTGCAAAAGAAAAGGCCTCTTGATGAGAACTAAACCTGCCAAATGTAGGATAAACTTGACTTGTAAATAGTAGGAGAACTTAGCCTCTATCATCAATTCTTTCTCCTCCAATAAAGCAACTTCCCAAGGAAGTATGTAGCTCCAAATATGCTCAGCCTCTATGCAAAACAAGCTCGACTTCTAAGATAATTTCAGCATCCCAAAAAAACTTGATCTCCCAAGAGATAACTTGACCTTCCAAGAGAGGGATTTGACTTCCAAAGAAGAGACCAGTTTACAAAATAGTATTTTTACCTTCAACATTGAAGACTAATGAGAAATATGAATGATCCCTCCTCTTACCCTGAAGGGTGGATCATTTCACCATCGAAACTAGTCATAAAATTTGCTAAAGTGGATGTCTCACCACAAAATACCAATCCTTACTTAGGTTCTTACCCTTACACTCAAGCTTTAAGAGCTCTCAAATCAATTATCATATACAATAACCAATGCCTCTTCAAGGGTGAGCTCCAACTCTCCTTTTATAGCTTTATCATTAGAATAACATGGGTAAATACCACGAGCCATTAGAATACCATGGATTTCTCTTTTATAGGCATTTTTTATTTAATTATTATTCAATGCCACTTTTATTATTCACCCAGATGAAATTTAAACAATTAAATTAGTTTATCTATTTTTTTCAACTATAGCCAATGAGAATCAAATAGGCTACTATATCATTCTTCATAAGTGATCATTCGGAAAGTGACATTACAATTCCAAAGTTGGTGGTTTGTCTTAAACCATCATTCAATAAAAGGCATTGGCTTCTAATACAAATTTGGTTTGGGGCGTTCCTTAAAACCACTAGATTCAAAGAACACATTTGACAATTATTAATTGCCCTCATCTATGTGCCTAGACTCATAAGAATCCCATCAAACTAAGTGGGGGATATTAGACACTTAATCCACTAAAGTTATGATGAGGAATGTGAACAATCAATACGATTCTCATAGACCTTGGAAGATGAATCCAACGGTCTAATTATTTGACTTAAATGTGTATCATATTAAGTAAAATGCAATTCATGCTTATGTCTCCAAATTCTCATTTGTGACCTAACAAAGCTCAATGTGTTGGGGTCTTATTCCATTATGAGGTTTTCATGCAATGATTTTTTCAATCCCTTTTAAGGATAAATATCTCTTTATTGTTCAAATATAATAGCTTCAAGTTCAATCCTCAATTTGGACCCAAAACACTAAAACTAGATAAGACCTCAACAGATAGAGTCCACTCTATATGTCTCTCTATATATTATCCAGTTTGGATTCTTTACTTCCATATAGCAGTTTTGTGATAATATTGTTGACTATTCTATAATTGTGTGGGAGGCGCAAAATATCTATTTTGTGGCCTTGTTTTAAGTCATCCAACTTCTCCCCATCCCCTGTCCTCGCTTGCAGGCATAGAAAAATTAACTAATCCATAAAGCAATAGAAAAATGCAATATCAATAAAAAAAATGAAAAATTTCAAGTATTGGGGATCTAACAAGTAGATTGCATTATACTCCAATGGCCCTTGAAGAAGGCACATCCTTTCTTGAAACAGATTCCAAGAATTGTTCAACCATCGAGCTTGTGAACACTTGGTGGATGAGGATAGTCATAACTTTTCTTAAAAGGGGGGTAAAATACAAAGAAAGGAACGTGTCCTAATTTAATTCTCAATTGCACTGAGATTTTTTCCAAGGAGAAAAAATATTATTTCTATTTATCGTCAAAATAAAAATACATTTTGGAGTAGAAGTTGTGGTATTCTAGTAGCTCATAGTCCCCGAGCTTTTCAACCTATAGATAATCTAATCACATTGAAATTGTAATTTAATTTCATTCATTTTTCTTTAAATACAATAGTTAATTGAATTTCTAACATTCTCAATTTTCAAACTTGATTAGCAAGGACTAACCTCTCATGCAACACTTTTATATATTAGAAAAATTAAAAAAATTTGGTTCTTAAATGTTGTATTATTAAATCTAAAAAAATAATTATAACATTTCTTCTTTTCTTCTTATTTTTTGAATATATTGCTCATTAATAATTGGGAAATCAATTACAATTGAGTAGTTGAACTTTCATTATAATACATTGTTGAAATAAACAAAACAATTATACTTGTTACACTTATTGTTTTCATAATACTTTCTTTTATATATCATCTAACTATTAAATTCATTGGAAACCCTTTCTTTGTGTGTCTCTTGAAACATTTACTTATGTTATTGACGTGTTTTTTTTTTTTGACCCACACTTAATTAAACTATATCACTGGGGCATTGATGATAATAAACTTATAATAGTTGCATAATAACTAAATTTATTGTCTTTATTTGGTTGTTGATCTCCAAGTGGGAAAGATGTAAAGAGGGTCTAAGTTATAGGCATTGGTGTTTTATTGGTTAGTGGGGTAACTAATTGTGATAGCTTCACTAAAAGTTAGTGTTGCATAAATGTGTTGCCTATATGAATTTCTTAGGTGCATCATTTATGTGCTATTAGGGGTATTTTTGAGATCTAAAATGGGCCTCCTAGGGAAATTACAAAAGAATAGTGGAAAGTATTCTTGGTTTGTGTTATTTCCATGACTAGCCCATGTAGTTAACCAGGGGGTTAGAGGGGGGGCGGAGCCCCACTTCATTGCGCCGATTGTGTAGCGGGGGCAGGGGGGGATCATAGGGGGTTTGAGGTGTACCCATAACCCCACTTTATGGGGTCTGGGGTAGCGCCCTGAAAAATTTTGGTTTTGGACCCTATGTTAGGTTGGGTGGACCCACCTATGGTTTTGTGCATGATTTTTGCAAATGTATTTTGGACGCGATGGTTTTCGGTCCATGGTATTGGATGCTTCGACATGTATAAATATGCCTTATAAATTTGAAAGAAACATAATGAGAAATCAAACTCGTAGTCCCAGTTTTGGGATCCAGGGGAAAATCTCTGTGTATATGTGTTTTATGTGTTATGCTCTCGCATTGTTTATTTTCTGTGTTTTAGAATTCGTATGCAGGTAATTTCTGTATGGGGTTAAATCCTACATTTGGTATCAGAGCTGTTTTGGCTTCAAGGTGATGCCATTGTTGCTGAGGGGTTTCGCTTAGGCCTGTGGTAGATTCTGTTCAATGGGATATCTACGAGATCGATTCTAGTGGTGAAAGAAGATGGCGAGCAGTGGAAAGATAGAGATTGAGAAATTTAATGGTCAAAGTTTTGAGTTGTGGAAAATCAAGATGGAGGATTTGTTGGTGGATAAAGATGAGTGGATCACGGTAAATCCGGGTACTAAACCAACGGGAGTGTCTAATGAAAAATGTAAGAAGTTGGATTGGAAGGCAAAGAGCACAATACGATTGTGTGTCTCAGATTCAATATTGTTGAATGTATCAAGGAAAGATACATCGAAGGCTTTATGGGACAAGTTAGCGACTTTGTACCAATCTAAGTATCTGGTGAATAAACTCTTCCTACAGAAAAAGTTGTATGACCTGAGGATGAATGATGGAAACTCACTGATAGAGCATCTGAATGTGTTTAATACTGTGGTAAGTCAGTTATCATCTATTGATATTAAAATTTCAGATGAAGATAAGTGCATCATTTTGTTGTGTTCTCTACCAATTTTGTGATATAGTCTAGTTACTGCAATAGGTAATGATGCAACTGCCTTGCAGTTTGATGAAATTGTCTCATCCTTGCTAACGAAGGAGATGAGATGGAAAAATATGGAGAGCCAGAATGGTGATGCATTGTCTATACGAGGACGGTACCAGAACATAAACAAAAGTAATTCATCGAATGGGAGATCTAAATCTAGAGGGAGATCTAAGTCTCCAAGAAAACCTATAAAAGTGTTGTGCTAGAAATGTGGAAAGGAAGGGCACTACAAAAGGGACTGTAAATCTAAAGCTCCTAATAAAGGAAAGGGATCTGATGATGCTCCTTCTACAGAGGTGAAAACCACCTCAGATGAAGGTGGGGATGTGTACTTGGCTTCTTCAAGTACACATGTAGATCATGAGGCATGGTTGATTGACTCAGGTGCATCCTTTCACTTCACTCCCCATAGAGAGTGGTTCTGCGAGTATGAGAAATACGATGGTGGTGATGTCTTCTTGGGGGATGATAGGAAGACTAGAATCATTGGTCGTGGAAAATTAAAGTTGAAGTTGCAAGGTGGAAGGGTTAGAACACTTCCGGGTGTTCTGCATATCCCTGCATTAGCTAGAAATCTGATTTCTGTAAGCAAGCTGGATGATGCAGGTGTAAAAACAGTGTTCGAGAAGGATACATGCAAAATGATTCAGGGAGCACTGGTATTGATGCGGGGAGTTCGGATTGGAACTCTATACAATCTACAAGGTAGCATTGTTATTGATGGGTGCAACAGTTCTATGGTTCCTAAAAGTGGAGCAGAAAATCTAGTGGTCTCTGGAGAGAAGACCACGTTGTGACATGAAAGGCTTGGACATATTGGAGAGAAGGGACTTCGAATACTTCATGGTAAAGGTATGGTAGAAGGTATGAGTAATAGCTCTCTAAGTTTTTATTTCTATGAAAATTGTGTATATGAGAAGTAGAAATGGGTGAGTTTACCCTCTGCTGGTAAGAGGGTGAAACATATATTAGAGCTTGTGCACAGTGATGTGTTTGTGTTAGTGCCTAAATCTACCTTAGGCTGAGAAAGGCAGGTCTAGGGTAACATCAATCCATGCTTAACCTGGTAGCCAACCCTACCAGGTCGGGAGAGGGTGAAAATATGGCAAATGAGGTTGAGATGACTGATGTAAAGACTAATTTTACACTAGGTATATGCTCAAAGGAGTTTGATTGAATTTTATGTTGGTTTGCTGGATCAAAAGTGAAAGGCAGATTTGGGTCCAAGGAATGGACACAGTCTTGCAGAGGTTTCTGTGGGGTGAGGTAGGAAAATGGTTTAGTACTTTCAATTGAATGAGATGAAGAGTCTTAGGACTGGTGAGGAGTTGGAGAGGGCATGAGAGTCTTAGGGATCCTCTTCAAACAGTAGAAAACATAAATAACTAAACAAACCCTAGGTAGAGCACTGCAACTTCAATGATTTCTACCTTTATCGTTGATTCATTTAATTCATCTGAAAAAGAGAGAGAATGGCATACATAAACAAATGTAAAAATTGAATTACAGAAGAAGACACAATACCAAAACAATTTGCCACAAGAATCCCACAAAGTGCTGCAAACCCTGGTCTATTCATGTGCCAAACTGCAAAGATAAATGTACAGTGCTACTCAAAGCTTTCATAAAGTCCAACCTTTGCCAATGACTGAAAAAACTAGTAGATATAGGCAATAAAAAACTCATCTTAGCCTTTAGGGGTCAAGATCATAAGTTGAGGAGCTGTTCCAACAAATTCTAAACTAAGAACTAAAAGGTAGGCAGTGGAATAGCTTGCCTCTAAAAACTAGGGAACTGATTCATTCAGTTGCAAACTACCTTTTCATGGATGAATTTACCTCTATGAGTGAAAATTTAGCATAATTACATCAAAATCCATCAATTCACACTAAATTACATCATGAGTTTGACTATTAGAAGGAGAGAATTCAAACTGTGAAGAAACTAGGCGAAAAAACAGAGTTTCTTGGCAAAGATGAGCAAATTTCACCCTATGCGCCGCGCTGATTTCCCTATGCGTAGCGCCTTTTTGCAGCTGATTTTAGAGGCCTTCCCATGCACGAAATTTTCACCGAGTGAGCTTGTTCGAAAGGTCTATCTGTATAATTTCCAGAACAAGTGGAATTTCTAAATTTGACCCCAATTTTCCCCTCCAAAACTGAGTTCTCCCAACACTTCTTCCTGTGTGTCCAAAAAGGGGTAGAAAGGTCATTCTTGAGGTGTTTTTGACCTTTTTGGAAGCTCAAAACCTGTCAAAATTTGTTGGACATGTGAGGGCATTCATATTTTTCCATGAAAAATCCAAAAACGTGGAGTTTTCCTCAAAAGGAGGTCTCTAGCAAAAGCGAGCGCCAAGTGGCACAACGCATTAGGCAGAAAAACCCTGTTTTTTAGGCTAAAAATTCAAAATTTGCAAAAAGTGTCCCAAATTTCTTGAAATTTGGGCTGAGTGTCCTTCATTAAATGTTGTGTTGGGCTAAGGAAGCCTCAGCCAAGATCTAGAGTCTATCTTTCTCTTTTCACTTCCTCCATCCTTTCTTCAACTTGGCCTTCAAAATCCTGATTCTTGCTTTGCACACCTTGTTTCTTGCCAAGTAGTGGTAGGCCATGTGCCTCAACATCTTTTTCTCTCTATTGGCCTTCTTTAGCATTTTTTCCAAGTGCATATTTTCCCTCTCAAGCCAAGATTCATGATCAACATGAATTTCTCTTTCAAGTGTTGTCAATTTGGTTTTCCTCCTCTCGCCAGCTTGCCAATTTTTCTTTATGTTTTTGAGCTCCATGGATGAGTGGGACTGATGAGGGGAGGATTTGATGCTAACTGTAGGGTTTTGGGGAATGAAAGGGTTTAAGGTATAACATTTAGGGATTAGGGATATTTTATTAGGGTTTTGGATAGTGAGATTAGGGATTTAGGGTTGGTAGTTTAGGGATATGGGAAATATGGAAAGGGCAAATATAAATGAAAAGGGAGGGAGAAAATGAAGCGATGGAGTGAGGGAATTAGTTAGTGAGAATGATGGAAGTAGGATTTATCAGAAAAAAATGCAATTTATAAAATCTATGCAATGTTTTGTCATCAAACTGCAAGGAGCTAGGGTTTCAATATTTCCTTATTAAATCACCAAGAGCACTGAGAAAACTCATGCATTGAGCATAGTGAAGTGTGAACTTACTTGGGAAATGAGAAATTTAAAATTTTGGGAGCTTTGGAGGAATATTTAATTGATTTCAGGCCTGGAAGTTCTGTGCACCACGCTGCCTCAATGCATCGCACCTATTATAAAAATACACTGTAAATCACTGCCCAATGCGTCGCGCTGGTTCAATGTGTCGTGCCTTTTGCAGGATACTTTTGGAGCCCTTCTCGATGTTCTAATTGAGTGTGGGATATCTCATTGAAAATCTTATTGAGTCTACCTTCTAACACAACTTGAATTTTTCAATTTGGAATTCATTTGCCCTATCAAAAGTCAAATCCCCCAAGACTGGTCAAAATGTGCAAAATGAGGCTGCCTAAAGACAGAGTGTTGTTGCAGTCGACGTTTGAAGGTCTTTCTCAACCCCAAATTGAGTTCATGATATCTCATTGGAAAGATCTTTGTGTCTAGTTATCATTTGACTCATTAAAGAAGTCATTTGGCCAACCAAGCTAGGCGAAATCGT
The DNA here is from genome assembly GCA_000404065.3 of Pinus taeda. Taxonomy (NCBI): domain Eukaryota; kingdom Viridiplantae; phylum Streptophyta; class Pinopsida; order Pinales; family Pinaceae; genus Pinus; species Pinus taeda. The sequence goes on from APFE031284186.1 coordinate 55,403, forward strand.
GATTTTCCCAAGGTCACTTCAGAGGTGCATCAATTTTCCTGAGGCAACTGTATTTTTGACATTTCTCTAAAAATATGACACTTGTGTAAAACGTGAAGAATTTTTTCTTCCTTGGCCTATTATGGATAAAAATCTCTCTCAGTTTTCCCAAATTCATCTTTTCTTGCTCAGAAACGTCAATGGAGTAAAACCTATCCCAATGTGTGGAATAGGGGATTTGTCAAAATGAAGTGAAATGAAGGGGATAAGGGGCTTCTAAATTCTTGAGAAAATTTTGGGAAGTATGGAGGGATGTTAGGAAGTAGGGGAAAGTGGAATTTCAAATATTGAGTGAGGGGAAGGGGTCCAAAAGGGAAAAACACAGGCCTAGCCTAGAAAATTGTCAAGTTGTAGTAAGAAACTAGGGTTTGTGCGACAATGGGGAATTTGAGGGCTATCAGTGATGGGAAGTGTTTAATAAGGTACATTAAGGATAAGGGAAGGTGTATGAACATCAGGATACAAGTTTTGCTGATGATTTGACCATCCAAGAGAAATTACCTTCAAAAGCCTAGGAGAGGAAAACAAACCTTACCCAAGCACAACTGAAGCAGGAACAAGGTGTAAAATGACCCATTGGAACCTGACATGATGATGACAACCCTCTGAATGATGGTACACTCAGCTGAATGGTGACATGGACCGACATTTGGACAAATTTGAAAGGAGTAAAAGAAAACCCTCGACCTAATACCTAGTGACCAAATTTTACTTGAAGACTCACTGAAATGACAAAATTTGACCTTAACACCTTAAAATCACTTTGTAAGAGCATGTTTGATCACTGGAGGAAGGCTGCAAAAACTAACAGTAACATTGGCTCCAATGGGGATGGTAGCTCCTTGGAGGTGCTAAGAATGACAGATCTTTGGGAGAGCAGACTAATGCCTTGTCCATTGGGCAATGGAGTCAAAAATTCAAGCTGAAATGCATGACTAAAAACTGACAAGTTGATGACACAAACTGACTCTCACTCAACTAAAAACTTACTCGATACTTAAACACAACTATCAAACTAGAAATGCTGCCCAAAGTAGAGCTTATTCATCAAAACCTTCGAACAGTTTCATTCATCATCTGATCAAGTGAAGTGAAATAACCAATGGAATCAAGTAAGCATTATGGCTGATGTTTGCATTCTCCACAATTGCTTGCTTATGAACAACAAGAGAGAACTATTGAAAGGAAACTCCCATGAAAACTTGTAAATAGATCCGTTGAATACTATGGATTCTCCATCTGACTCCAAAAATACTGCATAAAGATCTTGAAATTCATGCACACTGGGACTTAGCTCATCCAATGGATTACTTTTCTTCTCCTCGTACCATGAATGCAAACTTTGATCTGAGCTTTGTGACAAGACTCCTGCTGAAAATTACAAAGAAACTGGCCGCTGGATCAAGTTTGTATCAATACTTTTGTCAAGCTCACAGATAGGAGAAGGACTTTGACTACAGACATCATCCAACACATCAGCTATTGGATTGTGAAAAACTTGAAAAGATTGTTGCAACCCATTTGCTATTGGTTCCGATGAGGTTACATGATTTCCTACAGACTGCTCATTTGAAGATATACTATGCAAACTTCCCTTCAAAAACTAAAATGCTTCAAAACAAAATGGTACTGAATCATCTTGTATCATTTGATCGTATGTGCTAGCTTCTATGTCCTCATTTTCAACTTGACAATCAATGGCATTCGGGGGCTACAAATCTGGATATGAGAAGTTTTGAACAAGGTTTTCATTGCCCTCAAAAAGGTTTAGATCAAGACTTGTCTACAGTTGATTTCTAATTGCATGAATGTTGTCTCTGATGAACTGAAACGAAGTAAAACAAAAAGGCAAATATCCTTCACTTACTTCAAAATTTGCTGCACTTTCCTCATCATTTCCATAACTAATATGTGATGGTTGAACATCGTATTCAAGCTGCTGAAAGTGAACTTCTTCCTCCCACAAACTAGCAGCTAGTTTGTCTATAAGATTAGCTTCTGTTTGGAGAACATAATCATCATCATACTAATCAAACTGAGGCAAATCATCAATATAAAACACATCATCAAGCATACATGTCATATCAATATATCTCTCTTCTCCAAGGTGATCTACAAAACAATCATTATTAGATCTATGACAACTGGGATAAGAAAGAAGATGTTTTGGATCAGCAACTTGTTCTTCTTCAATCAACGAGCCATGGGCTTGAACATCATAATCATTCCTTGTAGTGATCTTCTGCATCATCTCTTCCACTGCACTTACCAAAATGTCGAGCTTTACCTCTAAAGATGTCGATTCCTCTGGGTCTATGTTCTTCACCTCTTCTTCTTTCAGCTTTGCCCTTCTGATCAGAAAATTAGCCTCTACATCTATTGCACTATTCTACATCTCTTCAAGTGTTGCAAGATTCCTTTCTCTCAGCTGAAACTCCATTTCCAAATCAAAGGCACCCAGGTAGTGCAAGAGAGTGGATCCAAGAAGAGGCCTTATATTAACTGGCATTGAAAAGTAGACTTGATTAAATTTGGCATAAAATTGTTGTATTGTCTCCCCTGGTTGTTTTTTTAGCTGGTTATACTCTTCTATAATCGAGAAAGGGTTCTGGCTGACCACCCATCTGTCAAGGAAAACTTTGATGAACTGCTGGTAATTTGAGATGCTCGTATCAGGCAGGGTTTTGAATCAACTCTTGACTTTGCCTTGCAAAGAAAGAGCAAAAAGCCTAATACTGACATCTTCCTCATCAAATTCAAAAAGGTCGAGAAAAGACTCAAAATTCAGTACGTGTCTCTCAGCAGTGATGTTGTCGCATTCTCCATCAAATCTTGGTAGATATAGGTCATGATTTTTAGGGAAAGCATGGGATATAGGAGGTAGAATCATAGGCTTGTATCGATTTGGAATTTTACAAGGTATAGGGGTATCTACAGAAGGTGAAGAATCAGTCTTGGTCTCTTGAGGCTCATTAGTTTGAAGATGGTTATCACAAGATTCAAAAGAAGAGTTGTGATCAAGATCAAAGGCATGAAAATCTTTGGTATGCACAATCTTCAAAGGGAAGGAATCAAATGCAGGCCGAGAATATTTTCTCAAATACAATATACTTTGAAAAGCCTTCTTGACATTCTCGGGAAAAGAGAAGAAATAATTTATAACAAAGAACAAAATGTCTTGGAAGAAATTCAATATGGAGTCCTTGGATTTGATCTCAAAACTGACTTGGAATCACCAGGCGAATGATTTCAGACTTGCTGTGTCTGACTGTTGTTCACCATCAACAATCAGATCTGAACTTGATTACAAAATTGTGTTGGGGAAATTTGCAAGTCAGATGTTCAGTTTATAAAACTAAACTGGGGATTGACTAAAGTAGCAATCATCTACTTATGCACTCACAAAGCAAGTGCAGTTCGAAGGCTACCTAGCCAACTTCAGGCTCCATCTGTAGTTTATAGAGAAAAGAACACTAACAAACAAATAAACTTTTCTTCCCCAGTATGGTCGCCACTATGTTAGTTCCTAAATCTACCTCAAGAAGAGAAAGGAAGTTCTAGGGTAACATCAAACCACACTTAACCTGGTAGCTAGCCCTACCAGGTCGGGAGAGGGATCTCTCCTTGTCAATCTCAGGAAAATATGGCAAATGAGGCCTGAGATAACTGATGTAAAGTCTAATTTTAGGCTAGGTATATACTCAAAGGAGTTTGATTTAATTTTATGTTGGTTTGTTGGATCAAAAGTGAAAGGCAGATTTGGGTCTAGGGAATGGACACAATCTTGCAGAGGTTTCTGTGGGGCGAGGTAGGAAAATGGTTTAGTACTTTCAAGTGAATGAGATGAAGAGTCTTAGGGCTGGTGAGGAGTTGGAGAGGGCATAAGAGTCTTAGGGATCCTCTTCAAATAGTAGAAAACATAAATAACTAAACAAACCCTAGGTAGAGCATTGCAACTTCAATGATTTCTACCTTTATCCTTGATTCATTTAGTTCAGCTGAAAAAGAGAGAGAATGGCATACATAAACACACGTAAAGCTTGAATTACAGAAGAAGACACAATACCAAATCAATTTTCCACAAGAATCCCACAAAGTGTTGCAAACCCTGGTCTATTCCTTTGCTAAACTGCAGAGATGAATGTACAATGCTGCTCAAAGCTTTCACAAAGTCCAACCTTTGCCAATGACTAAAAAACTAGTAGATATAGGCAATAAAAAACTCATCCTAGCCTTTAGGGGTCGAGCTCATAATTTTAGGAGATATTCCAAAAAATTCTAAACTGAGAACTAAAAAGTAGGCAGTGGAACAACTTGCCTCTAAAAAACTAGGAAACTGATTCATTGAGTTGCAAACTACCTTTTCATGGATGAATCTACCTCTATGAATGAAAATTTAGCATAATTACATCAAAATCCATTAATTTACATTAAATTACATCATGATTTTGACTACTAGAGAGAGAAAAGTCAAACTGTGAAGAAACTAGGCGAAAAAAACAAAGTTTCTTGGCCAAAATGAGCAAATTTCACCCTATGCGCCACATTGATTTCCCTATGCCTAACGCCTTTTTGCAACTGATTTTATATGCCTTCCCATGCAAAAAATTTGTTCCAAGTTGGCTTGTTGGAAAGGCCTATCTGTCTACTTTCCAGAACAAGTAGAATTTCTGAATTGGCCTTCATTTGCCCCTCCAACATTGAGTTCTCCCAACACTGCTTCCTGTGTGTCCAAAAGAGGCAGAAAGGTCATTCTTGAGGTGTTTTTGACCTTTTTGGAAGCTCAAAACTTGGCCATGTGAGGGAATTCATATTTTTCCATGAAAATTCCAAAAATTTTGACTTTTCCTCAAAAGGATGTCTCTAGAAAAAGTGAGCACCAAGTGGCGTGACGCATCAGGTAGAAAAACCTGTTTTTTAGGCCAAAAATTCAAAATTTGCAAAAAGTGTCCCAAATTTCTTGAAATTTTGGCTGAGTTTCCTTCATTAAATGCTATGTTAGGCTAAGGAAGCCTCAGCTAAGATCTAGATTCTATCTTGCTCTTTTCACTTCCTCGATGCTTTCTTCAACTTGGCCTTCAAAATCCTGATTCTTGCTTTGCACACCTTGTTTCTCGTCAAGTAGTGGTAGGCAATGTGCCTCAACATATTTTTCTCTCTATTGGCCTTCTATATATTTTTTTCCAAGTTCATATTTTCCCTCTCAATCCAAGATTCATGATCAGCATGAATTTCGCTTTCAAGTGTTGTCAATTTGGTTTTCCTCCTCTTGGCAGCTTGCCAGTTTGTCTTTATGTTTTTGAGCTCCATGGATGAGTGGGACTGATGAGGGGAGGATTTGATGCTAACTTTAGGGTTTTGGTGAATGAAAGGGTTTAAGGTATAACATTTATGGATTATGGATATTTGATTAGGGTTTTGGATAGTGAGATTAGGGATTTAGGGTTGGTAGTTTAGTGATATGGGGAATATGGAAAGGGTAAATATAAATGAAAAGGGAGAGAGAAAAAGAAGTGAGTGAGTGAGGGAATGAGTGAGTGAGAATGATGGGCATAGGATTTAGCAACAAAAAATGCAATTTGTAAACCCTATGCAATGTTTTTCATCAAACTGCAAGGAGTTAGGGTTTCAATATTTCCCTATTAAATCACCAAGAGGACTGAGACAAACTCATGCATTGAGCATATTGGAGTGTGAACTTACTTAGGCAATGAGGAATTTAAAATTTTGGGAGCTTTGGAGGAATATTTGAATGATTTCAGGCCTAGAAGTCTTGTGTGCCGCATTGCCTCAATGCGTCGCGCCCATTATAGAAATACACTGTAAATCACTGCCCAATGCACCGTGCCGGCTCAATGCATCACACCTTTTGCACGAGAATTTGGGAGGCCTTCCCAGTGTTCGAATTGGGTGTAGGATAGCTTGTTGGAAATATTATTGAGTGTAGTTTCCATCACAACTTTAATTTTTCAATTTGGAGTTCTTTTTCCTTGTCAAAAGTCAAATCTCCAAGACTGGTCAAAATGTGTAAAATGAGGCTGCCTAAAGGCAGAGTGCTGTTGCAGTCAACATTGCAAGGTCTTAGGCAACCCCAAATTGAGCTCATGATAGCTCATTGGAAATATCTTTGTGTCGAATTATAATTTGACTTATCAAGCAAGTCATTTTGCCAACCAAGCTAGGAGAAATATTGATTTTCCCAAGGTCACTTCAGAGGTGCATCAATTCTCCTGAGGCAACTGTATTTTTTACATTTCTCTAAAACCATGACACCTGTGTAAAAAGTGAAGGAGGTTTTTCTTCCTTGGCCTATTTTGGACAAAATCCTCTCTTAGTTTTCCCAAATTCATCTTTTATTGCTCAGAAACATCAATGGAGTAAAACCTATCCTGATGTGTGGAACCGGGGATTTGTCGAAATGAAGTGAAATGAAGGGGATAAGGGGACTCTAAATTTTTGAGAAAATTTTGGTAAGTAGGGAGGGATGTTCGGAAGCAGGGTAAAGTGGAATTTCAAATATTGAGTAAGGGGAAGGGGTTGAAAAGGGAAAAACATTGGCCTAGCCTAGAAAATTGTCAAGTTGTAGCAAGAAACTAGGGTTTTTGCGAAAATGAGGAATTTGAGGTATGTCAGTGATGGGAAGTGTTTAATAAAGTACATTAAGGATAGGGGAAGGTGTATGAACATTAGGATACAAGTTTTGCTGATGATTTGACCATCCAAAAGAAATTACCTTCAAAACCCTAGGAGAGGAAAATGAACCTTACCTAGGCACAACTGAAGCATGAACAAGGTGTAAAATGACCCATTGGAATCTGACATGATGATGAAAAACCTCTGAATGATGGTACACTCAGCTGAATGGTGACATGGACCGACATTTCGACAACTTTGAAAGGAGTAAAAGCAAACCCTCGACCTAATACCTAGTGACCAAATTTTACTTGAAGACTCACTGAAATGACAAAATTTGACCTTAACACCTTAAAATCACTTTGTGAGAGCATGTTTGATTACTGGAGGAAGGTTGTAAAGACTAACACTAACAGTTTGGACCTGTGAAGCTTCCATCACTAGGTAAGTCTGTGTACTATGTATCATTTATATATGAATTCTCAAGGAATACATTGATATATTTCCTTAAGAAGAAATCTGAAGTCTTTGATAGGTTTAAAGAATTTAAGGCTCTGGTGGAAAACTAGATAGATAAGAAGATAAAGGTGTTGAGGATAGATAATGATGGAGAGTTTTGCAGTAAGGAATTTGAAGAATTCTGTAAGAAGTGTGGTATAGCACGGCAAAAGACTACTCCATATACACCTCAGCAAAATGGAGTTGCAGAACGAATGAACAAGACATTGATGGAAAGGAAAAGAAGCATGCTCAGTGGTGCTAGGTTAGGATAGGAATTTTGGGCAGAGGCAGTGGAGACAGCATGTTACCTAGTCAACAAATCACCTTCATTAACGTTGGAGGATAAAACTCCACAAGACGTATGGACTGGTAAGAAATCCTCTCTTTCACATCTGAGGATATTTGGATGTGATGCATATGTACATGTGCCAAATGAGAAAAGAATGAAGTTGGATAGTAAATATGAAAAGTGCATCTTTATTGGGTATAAGGATGGTTTAAAGGGTTATAAGCTTTAGAACCCAGTAACAAAGAAGGTTGTGTACAGCTGAGATGTGGTGTTCAGAGAGGTGAAAGATGTTATTAAACATGAAGTCCAACCAAAGGAACCTAAGAAGATAGAGTTTGAGCTAAAGGAGGAAAAATCAGACTCTACAACAGATGAGGAATCAGAAGATGAAGAGCTACAAACTTCGGGTGTGAGAAGATTAGTTCAAGAACGAAGGCAGCCAGAAAGGTATAGTCCATCTTCTTTCTGTTCAAATTTTGCTTTATCTATTAGTGATGATGATCCCAGAACTGTGAAGGAAGTAGTAGATTCAGAAGATGGAAAACTCTGGAAAGAGGCCACGGTTGATGAAATGGCATCTTTGCACAAAAATGAGGCTTGGGATCTGGTGAAGTTGCCGGCTAGAAGGAAACCCATTGGTAGCAAATGGGTGTTCAAAAAGAAGACAAATGCAGAAGGAAAAGCGGAGAAATACAAAGCTCGATTGGTAGCAAAAGGTTATTCCCAGGTGTCGGAATTGATTTTGGTGATATTTTTTCTCATGTTGCCAAGGTAACTTCTATTAGATTACTTTTATCTATTGTTGTTGCTTTTGATTTTGAGGTAGAATAGATGGATGTGAAGACAACATTTCTTCATGGGGATCTTGAAGAGGAGATCTACATAAAGCAATAAGAAGGCTTTGCAGTGAAGGGTAAGAAAGAATTGGTATGCAAGTTAAAGAAGTTTTTGTATGGGTTAAAACAGTCACCAAAGATGTGGTATCAGAAATTTGATACATTTATATGGGGACTTGGCTGCACCAGAAGCAAAGAAGATCACTGTGTGTATTTAAAATTAATTGGTGACCGTGTTATTTATCTGGTCTTGTATGTGGATGATATGTTGCTAGTTGTAAATGACAAAGAAAATATCTAGGATTTGAAGACCCAATTGTCCTCCAAATTTGACATGAAAGATATTGGTGTTGCAAACTATATTTTGGGCATGGAAATTAAAAGAGATCGAGCAAAGAGGAAGCTCTGATTAAACCAAAGGAAGTATGTCGAGACAATATTGTAGAGGTTTAATATGCAGGATAGTAAACCGTTGAAAGTTCCTATTCCTAAAGTGTGAGGTTATCTGCTGAACAATGTCCCAAGACACAAGAAGAGGAAGAGGACATGTCTTGTGTTCCACATGCAAGTGTAGTCAGTAGCTTGATGTATGCAATGGTCTATAATAGACCAGACATTACACATGTAGTGGGAGTATTGAGAAGGTTTATGTCAAAACCAGGGAAGGAGCACTGGACAACAGTGAAGCGGGCTTTCAGGTATTTGTGTGGCACTAGTGATTATGGTTTGTGCTACCAAGGAAGATTAGGATTGGATATAATGTTGGATATTCATGGATTTTTTGATGCAAACTGGGCTGGAGATATGGATCAGTGAAGATCTACAAGTGGGTATGTGTTTAACCTATTTGGAGGTGCAGTCAGTTGGTTAAGTAAGAAACAATCTATAGTGGCACTATCAACTACAGAGGCAGAATACATGGCAGCCACTCATGCAAGCAAGGAAGCAATTTGGTTGCAGAGATTGTGTTCAAGTATGGGGTTAGCATAGGGAGCTATAAGGATAGACTGTGATAGCCAAAGTGCAATTTTCTTGGCAAAGAACCCCAAATATCATTCAAAGACAAAGCACATTGATGTTCAATATTACTTTGTGAGGGATATGATAGAAGACGAAAAGGTGTTGCTGGTAAAGGTAGACACTATGAAGAATACTGTAGATGCATTGACAAAATTTGTGAGCTCTTAGAAGTTCTCTTTGTGTAGAGAGACAATGGGCGTTTCAGGGCTGGAATAATGACTAAGCTCTCTTGTGGCCCCCAGTGGAAAGAAAACAACAAGTGGAAGAATGTTCGGTTGTGTTATATTCTTTCCACAACTATCCCACGTAGTTAACCTAGGTGTTAGAGGTGGGGTGGAGCCCCCCTTCATTGTGACGATTGTGTAGCAGGGGCTGGGGGGCCACAGGAGGTTTGAAGTGTACCTGTAACACCACTTTATGGGGTCTATGGTAGCACCCTAGAAAATTTTTGTTTTGGGCCCTATGTTAGGTTGAGCAGACCCACCTATGGTTTTGTGCATGATTTCCGCACATGTTTTTTGAACGCAATGGTTTTCGGTCCATGGTATTGGACGCGATGGTTTTTGGTCTATGGTATTGGATGCTTTGGCATGTATAAATATGTATTATAACATTGAAAATAACATAATGAAAAATCAAGCTGGTAGTCCCGGTTTTGGGATCCAGGGGAAATCTCTATGTATATGTGTTTTATGTGTTATGCTCTCTCATTGTTTATTTTCTGTGTTTTAGAATTCGTATGCAGGTAATTTATGTACGGGGTTAAAACCTACAAGTATAAAATAAGATTAGATTACATCATCAAATTTTGGAGGGGAAAAAACTAATTTTCAAATTATCTCCCTATGAGTTTACTCAAATTTCGAGTGGGAACAATTGTTGGATACAGAATTTGATTCCTAATCTAAGGAGTACCCATGTTTCATACATTCAATGGACCTTACTACATGGAAAATGAGAAATACATGAAAAACGTGATTGCAATCATGTTTTTTCATGTATTTCTCATTTTTCGTGTAGTAGGGTACATCGAAAGTATGCAACATGGGTGAATTAAATTTTGCATCCAACGAGTACTCCCACTCGAAATTTGAGTAAAAAATTAGGGAGATAAGTTGAAAAAAGTAGTTTTATTATTTTATTATTCTTTTAAGTTTTTTACTTTTTAACCCCAAAAATGGTGAGTCATTCCCCATGGTTTACATCATCATCTTGAATCCTATTGGTTCTTGTAAAGTTTATTTAGGTTGTACATTTTCTTAGGAGACCCACTTTAGACCTCAAAAGTTCTCTAATGTTCTCTTTGTGTTTGTTGGATGAGAGTTAGACTGCTAAAGGCTAGTGTGCTTATGCAAGTTGCATAGGTGCATTGCATGTGTGTCCTCTATGTACATTTTTTATGTGTGTTGTATAGTTGCCATGCTTAAGTGTGTTGCATAGTCGTATCTTTTATATGTATCCTTTATGTTTGTTACTTGATTTATGTGGGTTATGTGTTTATATTCATTGCTTACTTGGGTTAGTTTCCTAAAAATTTCATTTAAGTGCATGCGTAAAAGGTACTTGTATGGGTTAAGTGCATCGATTTGTGCGTTAAGTGTTTAGGGTTAGAAGTAAATGACTTAATTATTAAGGGATGGGGTTAGTGGGTGAGCTTTAAAGGTGGTAAAAGTTATATGGACTAAATATTAACATCACTTATGGGGATCACATAGTTTTGTTGTTTATGTGCATTGCTTGTCATATTTTATAGTAATTGGAAAATATAGTGGCAATGTGAAATAATTTCTCATGTTTTTTTTTGTGTCATGTTTTTCTTAGGTGTAACTGAGACCAAAGTAGAGTCCATAAAAAATCCTTAATCATGTTCACTAAAATATTCTCAATTGAATCTTGTAACACTTCCTTCCACTGCTTTCGATAAACTAAGCCAGATAGAAGGCATTACTTTGTTTTAACCCGACTTCCAAAGTCTCCTTATCGAAATGGGGCTACAAAATTCTTTAGATTCTAATTTCCCTAAAACTAAAAACTAATACCACCATTATGGCAGGCTCGTCGAGACCTTTCCTGATGATATAAATTTTATCTCAATCCAAGCTATGGATCAAAAGTTATGTCCATTTATGGGACTTGGGTCCAACCGAGTCTCGACACTTTGTGTAAAGTGACAATCTCCCATTTAAAAACAACCATTTTTCGATGGAATCGACCTTCAACCTCCACATAATCTCACCCAACATCATTTATTGCACAGTTGTTGTAAAACCCCCCCACCCCTAAGGTCTCGAGATCCCGAGGTTTGAGACAAAATTCCTTTTTCATTATAACTTTTTGGATATTCTCACTGCCCCCAGCCATTACTCTTAGCCATTTTCCTTTTCACACATTACACACCACCCTGAGGTCTGAGACCCCGAGGTACCAAGATGATGTCATGTTGACATATCTCGCCCTATCTCAAATACTAGCACATGCTTTGTATGGGAGCCTACCCCACTTGGCCATGACAAGATAGACATTCTCTCATATATTAATAGGCTTAGTTCTATTTTTCAACTCCATTCCTCAAGGAAACTATCCCTCGTGAACTTTACATACATATATGTTATAGGGACTCCATCAACACTTAGTCAAATATGGGTTATCTATCCCTAGCTTTACCATTGTTAATAAATTAATCAACAACTCAGGCCCTTCACAACACATGCCACTCATAGAACACAAACCATCCATGATAGAGTTAATCAATGACAACAAATATTATGCATCTCTCTCGAACAACATCAATGAACAAGCATCCATAAATGCAACACATACATCCTTCATCATAATATACAGGAATAGTCTTTTCTCATCATTGTCCATATAACTCCAACAAGATAAATATGCATTTACATTTCATTCGTATGCACAATGACACATTTATGTAACTTATCTTATGAAGTAAATGGTTGGTGATTGAGATTGGGAGTACAACTCTCCACCCAACCATAGGTTGATTTCATAACTATCCCTTCTTGCATCCAACCTATATTCAGCCTCTAAGGAGGTATCTTACTCAATATTTCTAAACCATTCACTTACATATGATGAACAAAGCCCATTAATCAATTGTTCCTCAATAGCTCCTAGATATTATACCACAATGGCCTTTTTAATTCTAGTATTCAAACAACACAGGGGTTGAAGTAGGGCATGGAGAGTCCCAGTTCAATTTTAGAGATATATATGTATAAATAAAAATAAGGTTTGTTAGTTGTGTTTCTTCTATAGGAATAAGAGTGCACTTGCCAGAAACTTCTTAGCAGTCCTCACACATGTATTCTCGGCCCCACAATACTACACTAGGTGTTATCATCCCACTAGTCTTTGGGTGTCTCAACCTCTTAGTAAGTCCTCAACCAATATAGTCTCTAGTGTTTTTTTTCATCCCTAAGAACATAGTCACGACCCTAGTGATTCTGATCTAGCAAGCCCCCACAGGTTTCTCAACTTGTATATCACCAGAGCATCCCTACTCCACTGAACTCACTTCTCACATTTAAACACACATTAATGCTTAGGCATTAATAAAAAATACATGGGATAAACTAAATCCCTTTTGATTACAAGGAGTACTCATGCACCTCTACATGCCTCCCTTATCACACAGGTCACATAAGCTATCACACACGGTTAAGAAAACATAGCAGGTACACAGACAAGAGACCAAAACCAATCCCTCATTCTCTTGTTTTTAGTGCATATTTCGTCCTCCCCTTTCAAATAATGTCCCCTCTATTCTCCTACCTCCTGTTTTTCCTAGCTGACTCATCTTTTGTGTTGACCCTATAAACATGACCCATGAGTTTAAAGCCTAAGAGGTGGCCTGCAAACTCATCCTCTAATTAGGAGACCATTCCTTCCTTTAACTACCTATGATAGGGCCATCTCCTCCAATAGGTATTTTTGTGGTATTATAAATGCAATATATGGCATACAAGAAACTCCTCCTCCTGCAAGCCTCTAATCCATGTCCCATGTCAGGAAATCATCATTTTTTATTATTATTCACATTGATTTACATCAGTTCTACAATTCATAATAAAATATACACGAGGGTTGAAAAAAATGGTTGTCATAGACCCCATTGCCTTATAGGAACATCATCCTCAAGGTTATATATCTTAACGCACACTATTTAAAAGAGATTTATATACACATATCTTTGAATTCATTTACACAAATTCATATTTATAGTCATATTCACATTTTGTTAACCAACAAACAAAAATGGGTATGATACCCTCTTTTTCTCAGCCACTCCCATGTGGCTTCCTCTAGTGAAAAGTGTATCCACTATGCCTTGACATGTTCGGTTACTCAATTTCGAAGCACGATATGCCTTTGATCTAGAACACACAAAGGTTCTGGTTGGAACTCTCCCTTTGGTTCTACCTATAGCATAGACCAATCAGTCACATGATGAGCATCTGATACATATATGTTACGTAAATAAACATGGAAAACATCATGAAACTTCACTATAGGTGGTAAGGTCAGTCTATATGCCAATGGTCCTATCCTCTCTAAAACTTGAAATGGCCCAAAAAGCTGTAGTGCCAACTTGGCACAAAACCCAATTTTGAAAGAGTTTTTCCCGAGTCTAACTTTTAGGAAAACATGCTCTGCTACTTTAAACACTTTATGAACTCTATGATAATTTGCATAGCTCTAATACCTATCTTGAGCCAAATTTAAGTTTCTCATGATGGTTATCATTTCTTGTTCCATTTCTCTTAGCATATCAGGCCCAATATGGACCATATTCACTGGATCACTCTAGTTAATCGGAGTGTTGCATTTCCTCCCATAAAGAACCTAAAATGGACTCACCCTCAAGGATTCTTGGAACCCATTGTTATAAGAAAACTCCACCAGTTGAAGAAACTCTTCCCACTTCCTTGGTTGGTGCATGACATACATCCTAAGAATGTCTTCCAACACCATGTTTGTCCTCAAATTAACAAACAATTCTTTTCAAAATTTTGAGGTGAATTTTGCATCTCTATCGAAGATAATTTTCTTAGGTTCCCCGTGTAGCCTCACTATTACTTTTATGAACACTTGAGCCACATAATTTGTTGTATGAGTGGATTTGATAACCACAAAGTGACTTGCCTTGCTCAAGTTATCTATAGCAACCATGATTGCATCATGTTGCTTGGTTGTCCTTAGAAAACCTATAATAAAATACATGAAAATCACTTCCGATTTCCATTCTAGAATGGAGATTGGCTATAGTAGTCTTCTTTGGTGCCTGTATTCAACCTTTACTTGCTGACATTCTATGCATTTGGAAATAAATCCAGCCACATCTCTTTTCAAATTGGGCCAATAATATGACCTCTTGATGGTTGTTAGCATCTTTTGATACCCCTATTGGCTAGAATAAGGATTTTTATGGAACTCATTTAACATGAGCCTATTCAAGTTGCTCTCATAAGGAATATATATCTTTCCTTTAAATAATAAAAACTTTTCCTCTAAGAGGGATAAATTCTTATTTCTCTCACCTTCGGGCTCTTTTTGCAAAGGCTCTCTTATTTGTTGGTACCTCTTGTCTAATTGTTTTGTTGCCTTAATATTTTCTTGCATATTTGTCCCATGTGAACTCATTGTTGCTATATGGGACAATTGTAACCTCCTTATGAGCACATCAATGACTTTGTTCTCCTTTCCCTTTATATATTTAATTTCAAAATAAAACTCTCTAATTAAGGCTAACCACCTAACTTGTAACTTTGGTTGGTAAAATAAATACTTCAAACCCCCATGACCTGTCATTAAAATGAACTTCCTTCCAAGGAGATAATTTCTCCACATCTTCAATGCATGAAAAATGGTAGCCAATTTTAAATCATGAGTCACATAATTTTTCTCGTGCTAATTCAACTTCATAGATCCATAACATACCAGTTGGCCTTCTTGCATCAAGAATTCTCCAATTCCTTCCTTACAGGCATTTGTGCATACCACAAAGTCTTTGTCTAGATATGTTATTATTAATAGTAGTGCATGAGTAAGCAAATGATTTAGTTGCTCAAAACTTGCAACACATTCAACTATCCATATGAATTAATTCCTTTTCTTTCCAATGTTGTGATTGGGCGACCAATCTTGGAGAAGTTCCTAATGAACCCCCTATAGTATCCTTTCGATCCCATAAATGGTCTAACTTCAGTTGCATTTCTTCGTGTTGTCCATTGTATAATAAAATTGACCTTCTCTAGGTCAACTACCACACCCTCCTTCAAAACTATATGTCCCAAGTATTGAATATGAGACTAAAATAACTCATACTTGTAGAGCTTTGCATAAAGTTTGTGCTCCCTTAACAGTTGTAATGTTGTAGCTAGATTATCTTCATGTTCCTATTTAATCTTTTAATATACCAATATGTCATCAACGCACACCAATAAAAGCTTGTCCAAGTATGGACTCAATACATTGTTCATTAAGAACATAAAGGTAACAGGTGTATTAGTAAGCCCAAAGGGCATAAGAACAAATTTTTAATGCCCATATTTCGTATTGAATGTTGCCTTGTAAATGTCCTCATCCTTAATGTGCACCTACTGATACCCAAAGCTTGAATCACTCCTTGAAAATATTGTTTCTCCCTGTAATTGATCAAACAGGTCATCAATCTGCACAAGGGATATGGATTATTTATTATGGATTTATTAAGATGCATATAGTTGATACAAAGTCTAAGCGTTTCATCGTTTTTCTTCACGAATAGGACCAGTGCTCCCTAGAGTAACACTCTTGGATTAATATATCCTTTGTCTAGCATTTCCTTGAGTTGTAGCTTCAACTCTATCAATTCTTGAGTGCTCATTTAATAAGGAGATTTGGATGCTAGGATTGTTACAGGAATTAATTCTATGGAGAGTTCGAATTACTTGTGTGGTGGTACTCTTGGGATTTCCTCATGAAAAACATCCTCGAACTGTTTTAGAATAGGATGTTCTAATAAATAATTTTTGTTGTTGCTTTTATAATTGCTAATTATTTTCATATCAAATGAATTACACCCCTTTCAATAGCTCCTCTTGGTCTGCATTGTTGTGAATATTCTAACTGATATGGGCTTCAACTTCCCTTCCAAAGTTGTTCTTTCACTACCCTCATTAAGGCATTCAATTGACTTTTCAAATAAATCAACCTTCGTCATATGACTTGCCAACCAATGAATCCCTAGTTACGAATCATACACACCCAACGAGAATAAATTAAAATTGGTAGTTGTAGGCATGCCGCTCAACATAAATGGGCATGATTTTACCATGTTATCCACTCTCCTTTTTGTCCCTATGGCCAGCTGGACTAAACAAGACTCAATGTGTGCTTCCTTTTTCAATGTGCATTCTTCAAAAAAATTTGGACTGATATAACTAAATTTTGAACCAGGGTTAATTAAAATAACGATATTTTGGTTACAAATTATATCTTCCATTTCAATGATAGATTGTCGGTGGTTAGCTTGTCAATTGTCCACAATAGCATACATTTCTGTCACATCTCGAGCCACATCACTGACTATATGTACCTCCTATACATTATGTAGCCCTAGGTGATTCCTCTGCATCATAGGACAATCCCTTCATATGTGGTTTCCCTTATGCTCTCTATTAGATTTTGGTAGCAGCGGACATGTGTTCAAGTCTTTATGTTGTTTAGGAGGCTAAGGAACATAAGAGGATATTTATCTCCAATACCAACAAAAATGTTTTGAAGTAAACTAGCTTAATTAGATTAATTATACAATTATTAATAATTTCCTAAGTCTAACATAGGAAAAACAGTTAATTAAATCATAATAATTAAGTTAAATCAATTTTAGTCTTTTAAAAAATTCACTTGATGGGGTCAAGATGATCTTAGCCATCGATTGCTACTAGATCATGGTCATTGATTCATCAACGAGATATTATAAGAGAAAATGGATGGGTTGGTTGGAGACATCACATCTATAAGTTCGAATTACCCAGTTACAATGATAGCAAGGGAGACATCGACATAATGGATTCAACAAAGAAGATTGAGGAGAAAATTTCCAAAGAAATTTTCCCAGTGATTTCTAATTTCAAGTGGGAGGAAGGAGATCGATTTCATCAACAAATAAGGAGGTTGAATTGAATAGTGTGAGTAGCTAGTTAGAAAGTGTGAGTGATAGAGAGGAACTCATTTCAATTTTTAGTGTCAGATCTATCACCTAGAGGTAGTGTGAATTATTCAGATGAGGTGCTGAAGGCAGTTTTTCTTGCAGTAGAATGTTCCTAGAGGCAGTGGAAATATTTGGAACAGTTAATGCGGGTTGTTGAGAGGAGTCTAAGTTGCACAATAGGGCCAAATACACCTATAGAGGAAGAATTTTGTGGTTTCCATATCAGCTTTTTGAAGAGAAGAATATTCCCTCAAGCTTTTCCAGTGATAGGTAAGCAGATTGTAATTCTCAAGTTTTGTTGAAAAATAAAATTAAAACCCTTATTTGCAAAACTAGTTTTCCCTTCGGTGTTTCTCCAGGGACAATTTGCCCAAAAATACTTGTGTCATCTATTTTATGTGTGTGCAATGTTTCTCAGTTCGTATAGTTATTTGTGAAAATTGTAGTTGTGATTTAATCATTATTTGTAGTGTCTAAATTATGAAGACAAATAAGTTGCAATAGATAGAATATTAAATTCTAGTTGATGCAATTAACAAAATTTCACACTCCCAACATATAATGGGTTTCCTATGGGGCCCATCCACTTCTCCTCTAACAATTTTGGAGGATTGGTCACATTCTACTATAGTGACGAACCTCACACTTCCACTTTGTTGGCATCTTGCAACTTTTTTCCCCTTTCCTTTATAGTTGAGCTTGCCTTTAGCTTTCTAATCGGCCTTGTACTCATATCTATGTTTGGATGTCTTGTGACAATACTTCATCTTCTAGATGGAATCATCTAGAGTTTGTGGCTCATCAAACTCTATTATGTCCTTAAACGTTTTTGGAATTCCATTTAGATACCTTTGAATATGTGGTTTATCTTCCTTGATGTACGATACATACCTCTGTGATTCGAAGAATTTGGTTGTATATAAATTTGTTAACAGCTGACCCATTTTGAGTTCATAAATCTCCTTGGCCTTACTGTCATAGCACCCTTAAAACATGTAATTCTCCGAAAAATATGCCTCAAATATCATCTAATACAACTCTTCTTCTTGAATGTTCCTAACATTCTTTAGGTCTTTCTGCCAAATATCAACTTTTAATTTTAAGCTAAAGGTGGCTACCCTTTCTTTCATACTTTTAAAGTAGTTATGGACTCTAAAAAAATTATTCATCCCTAGCTGCCATGTCTCTACTTCTTCAACCTTCTTCACCTCTCTGTCCAATATAGGAGGCTTTGACTTCTTGAATTCTTCTATCAAGAAGTCCATTCTCTTTATTTTTTGTTGATAGTCCCTTTTGGTTGTAGTAGTAGGCAGTTGCTTGAGCCTTCCTATCCTTATTTCAAGAGTACTTAGAGGATTTATACCTGTCATAGCATCCTCACTCCCTTCTTAATGTATTTTCTTGTATCTGCTGCCCTTTGCACCATTAGTCTTCAACTATGGTCATCCAAGTCTTGATGAACTTTTCTTAAACTTGTAAATGGCTCCTAATTCATGTTGCTTTTGTCTCTACAGATATTATAGGCTTTGCAGTATGTCTAAGAGTATCCATATAATCATGGAAACCTTCTTCTCTTCCTTTCTCCATCGATTCCTCTTCACGTCTATGTTGAGATATATCAATGCTATACCACATCATTTTTTTTCTCATTCCCTTTTCTCTTTTGTAGTTCCTTGATGTCTTCTTATGTGTTGTCACATTCACGTGACTATTAACCAATCGATAATTTCAATAACATACTCATTATGACCTTGTTGATCGTGCCATAAGTACATAGCTATGAGGCTATATGAAACATCAAGTTACAAGTTATTACATCTGTCAAAATAAATAAACATGTTAGAAACATCATTACAATTCACATGAAATCCATAATAAAATGCTATAAATAACACACAACAATATTCATATTCAACTACTACACTTTCTATTAGAGCTCTTTAATTATATTCTACTAGGCCTGCTCCACTTATTTCTGAGCCCATTTAGTTCCAAGTGTTGAACCATGATTTGATACCACTTTGTAACACTCCCTTCCACCACTTTCGATAAATCAGGTGAGGTGGAAGGTGTTACTTTTTTTTAACTTTAATCCCAAGGTCTCATTATGCAAATTAAAAAATAATACTGCCATTGTGTCAAGCTCATCGAGACCTCTCTAATCATATAAATTTGATCTTGATCCAAGCTATAGATAAAACATCATGGCCATTTAAATCATTACCCATTAGATATGTCCACATTAGCAGGGTAATACCACGTCATCCCATACCTAGATCCCACGAAGTCTCGAAACCATGTGAAAAGCAACAATCTCCCATTATGAAGACTTAGCTATTTTTTGGCGGAGTCAACCTTTAGCTTCCATGCAATATCTCCCTTCCTTACTTATTACAAAATTGTGGCATAAACCCCCTAGATGTCTCGACAACCCATGGTCCAAGACAAAATTCCTTTGCCATTATAAGTTAGGGATATTCTTGTCTCCCTCATTTGTTACATTCAACCCTTTCCCTTTGCATACAATACATGTCATCCCAAGGTTCAAGACCTCGAGGTACTAAGATGACATCCTGCTGACATCTCTTGCCCCACCTCAAATCTTAACACACACTTGTTATGGGAGCCTGCCCTACTTATTCGTAGAGAGACAAACATTCTCTCGTCTATTAAGAAGCTTCATTTTGTCTCTTGGCTGCATTCCTTGAGGCAATTATCCCTCCCGAGCTTTACATGCATATATGTTATATATAATAACATGGATGCCCTCAACACTTAGTCAATATGGGCTATCCATCCTAAACTTTACCACTATTAATAGAGTACTCATGCTAACTCTTAGGCACTGAGATTTAAGACTCTAGAACCTCCCTGTCCAGGGAATCTATACATTAGTATAACCAATCTAAACAATAAGTGAACCATATTCACACACATAAACATACAAAAGGATGATTTATTTATATTCATCTTAACAACATAAGCCATTCACAACATAATCCACTCATAGAATGCAACCATCCATTACAAATTTGACCATTGACAATAAAGATTATGCATCTCTCTCACACAACAACAATGAATAGGCATCCATAAAGACAAAAAATACATCCTTCATCATAATACATAGGAATAGGTATTCCTTAGCAAAATATACAGTAATAATATTTCCTCATCTAGCCATACAATCCCAATAGGAGAAATAGGAATTTACATTTCATTGGTATGCAGAGTGACATAGTTAAGTAACTTATCCTATGAAGTAAATGGTTGTTGACTGAGAGTGGGACTACAACTCTTCACCCAACCATAGGCTGACTCCACAACTATCCTTTCTTACAACCAACCACCCCCAAGCCAGATTCAAAGTCTAAGGAGGTAGCTTTCTCAGGAGTTCTCAACCATTCACTCATGTAAGATGAACAAAACCTATTACTCAAGTATTCTCAACAACTCCCAACTATTACACCACAATGGACTTTTAGTTCTGTTGTAGCATTTTTTGTTTTTGATAAGTTAGAATAAAGTAGACAAAAAATGAAAATGTATTTGTTAGCTCTCAAATCTACCTTAGGCTGAAATAAGGTAAAACTCAAGGCTACATCAAACCACGCTCAGCCTCATAGCTAGCCCTATGAGGACAGGAGAGGGCTCTCTCCGGGTCAATCTCGGCAAAAGGTAATTGATGAGGCTCGAGATGACTAAATTGTAATTAATTTAGGCTAGGTTATGAAGTACAAGGAGTTTTGAAGTTGTTTTTTGGGGTTTTGTTGAATCTAAGGGAGGCAATTTGGTGCAAGATGAGACACAGTTTTGCAGAGGTCCCGATTGTGGGCAAGGCAGGCGATGTCTTGAGCTTAAAAGTGACAGGATGATATCTTCAGCGGCGAGGAGCTTAGGTGGAGCAGAAGCTTCAAGGATTCTCTTACACGGCTAAAACTGGAAATCAACAACTTAAAGGCAGGTATCAATTAGGATTCTACCTTAACACTTCATTTGTTCAATTACAGAAGATGGAGAGAGAAAATGTACACATAAAACACAGATACTGAAGAAGCACCCTCAAACATAAGCCACAGAATCCCAAACCGTGCTACAAAACCCTGGTCTTTCCTGCCAAAAATGCAGAGAAGATAGTGTTCAATAGTTTGCCCAAGCAATCCCCAGTGCTAACCTCTCCAACCTTGAAAATGATTGAATTACCTCATATGGACATCCTAACCCTTCTTGCCTCTGGTTGGCTCATCATCCTAGGAGATGTTCAACCCACTTTTCTAAAGCACTTGCAATCTAGGTATCAAAGAAATTGCTCTGAAGGTGGGAACCATTATTCATTAAATTTCACTCTTTGGTGAATGAATCTTCTAGAACAAGTAACTAAGTGTCAAAATTACATCATGTTCAATCAATTACATCAAGAGAAGTCAAAAATTACATCACAAATCAAAACTAGTCAAACTGGCCGAATTTCTGAGCTGAAAGATGAAAAATTGGCCAAACATCTCTATGCGCCGCGCACCTGAGCTCTATGCGTCTCGCGCCTTTCAGCCTACTTTTGGGGCACTTGCAGGAGTCCAAATTGAGCTCAGATTGGCCTGTTGGAAAGCCCTGCCTGTCGGCTTTCCAACCCAAGTTGAATTTTCCAATTTGGTGTCCATTTTCCTCTCTAAAAGTGCATTCTCCCAAGACTGCTTCCTGTGTGTCCAAAAAAGGGCAGTGAGGTCATTTTTTGCATGTTTTTTGACCTTTTGGAGACCCAAAACTTGCCCAAATTTCTTGTCCAAGTACCAAAATTCATGATTTCTCATGAAAAATACAAAACTATAAGCCATGTGTCATTTTTACCTCCCAATCCTATGCGTCGCGCGAGGCGCGCGACGCATAGGAAGTGCGCGACATACTGGGCTTGAGGCATGCGGCGCATAGAGCCTGTGCATAGTGCCTTTCACAGGAGACTTTTGGAGGCCTTCTCAGTGTCAAAATCAGGTGTAGGATAGCTCGTTGGAAAGTTATTTGAGTCTAATTTCCAACCCAACTAGAATTCTTCAATTTGGAGTTCATTTGCCTTGTCTAAAATCAAATCACCCAAGACTGGTCAAAATGTGCCAAATGAGGCTGCCTCAAGGAAGAGAGCTATTGCAGTCAATGTTTCAATGCGTTCCTCAACTCCAAATTGAGCTCATGATATCTCATTGGAAAGATCGTTTTGTTTAGTTATCCTTTGACTCATCACAAAAGTTATTTGGCCAACCAAGGTAGGAGAAAAATTGATTTTCCCAAAGTCACTTCAGAGGTGCATGAATTCTCCCGCGGCGATTGTATTGCTGACATTTCTCTAAAACAATGACACCTGTGTAAAAAGTGAAGGAGGTTTTTCTTTATTGTCCTGTTTTGGACAAAAACCTCTCTCAGTTTTCCGAAATTCATCTTTTATTGCTCAGAAACATCATTTTAGTGAAACCTTTCCCGATGTGTGAAACAAGGAATTTTGTCGAAATGAAGCGAAATGAAGGGGATAAGGGGCTTATAAATTATTGGGAAAATTTTTGGAAGTAGGGAGGGATGTTAGGAAGCAAGGAAAGTGGAATCGCAGAGATTGAGTGAGGGGAAGGGGTCCAAAAGGGAAAAACGCATGCCCAACCTAGAAAATTGCTAATTGTAGCAAGAAACTAGGGTTTGTGCAAAAATGAGGAATTTGGGGGATCTCAGTGATGGGAAGTGTTTAATAAGGTAAATGAAGGATAAGGGAAGGTGTATGAACATATGGATACAATTTTTGCTAATGATTTGACCATTCAAGAGAAATTGCCTTCAAAACCCTAGGAGAGGGAAATGAACCTTGCCTAGGTGCAACTGAGGCATGAACAAGGTGTAAAATGACCCAATGGAACCTGACATGATGATAAAAACCTTCTGAATGATGATAGACTCAGCTGAATAGTGACATAGACTAACATTTGGGCAACTTTGAAAAAACTGAAAACAAACCCTAGACCTAATGCCTAGTGACCAAAGTTTGCTTGAAGGCTCACTAAAATGACAAAATTTGACCTTGACACCTTAAAATCACTTTGTAAGAGCACGTTTGATCACTGGAGGAAGGCTGTAAAGACTGATACTAACAGTATTTACAAAATGTTAAGATAGGATATGGACAAAAAGAATATTGAATAAAAAATGTTAGGAAAATATTTTGATAAATATGTCCATATTAAAGAAAATGTTAGGGTAGATGCCCTAAAAAATAAAGGAAAAATAAAATGTTAGGTTAGACAGAAAATAAAAAGAAATAAACTCTGAAAATGTTGCAAATCTAAATGCCATTATGTTCTAAATTGAGTTTGAAAATAATAAGTTGTGTGCAGTTTGTCTAGATGACACACTAGGTTATTTTATCCAATTATACAATTGCATCATAATTGGATTTGTTTTAAATTAATTCTCATAGGTAGAAAATAAATTAGCTTGATAGTTTAATCTGAGCCAATTGAAGAAATAAGGTATACAGTTAGATTTTTCATAAAAAGGAAAATATTAGGTTACTGGTTCAAATGCACTCTAGAAGGATAAGTAAAAATGTTAGGAATAGAAGGGTAGGTAGAAATTGAAGGTTTGAAATGATGAAATGGTTATTTCCTAAAGGATCACATCGCATCGCATCATTCATAAATGAATAAACCATTGGGTGGAAGAAAGAGCGATGTGTGATAACACTGTCAACCATTGGATGACTATTGATTCCTGACTATAGGATCATATCGTATTGCATCGTTCATAAGTGAATGAACCATTGGATGGAACAAAGTGTGAATTACGATATGCTATCACTTTATTAATTAAAGCATCCAGATCTAAAACCATCGCTCCATGTCACTTTCACTTCATTAAGCTCTGCCCGATCATATTAAACTCGTAATTTAATCCTAAATAATCTCATACTGCCAAGGTTTAAATCTTTGGTCCCCTCCCTAGCCCATGCTTTATCTCCCACTCGCTTCCTTCGCGAGACTACCATTAGATCAATCTCCACCTAATTCAACATTCCACATCCATATCGGCCACACCCGATGGCCAAACAATACCCGCCTGATAAAGTGGTTTTCTCTAACCCTCCTCAGGCTATGTTGGCTTGTTGGGGCCTGACCCAGGTTCAGAGGTGATTTAGCCAAACAAATCCTAGTACTACTAGCCCTTTCGATAATAGTCTACAAAGTGCAGACTGAGGTCTCACTCGAAGTAGTATGGGAGGTTTCTAGAACCAGGTTTCCACACCCTGGAGATGTTCGATGAGCTCAAGTGGTCCACTGTTCAAACTTGTGCACACTTACCCGTACCTCACAGCCTGAGATGATGCCTTCATGCAACCCTACTCGGGGGCTGAATGTTGTTATTACCCAAGTCCTTAGTAGTATTCCACTATTAGTTGATTAACTTATATTATTTGCATGCATAAAGTATACTTAGAAATATAAACCATTCATACAAGTGCACGCAATAAATAAACAATATAATTGTAATTCACATCAAAGAGGTAATAACCCAAGAACAGATACAGAATTAAGATATAACTTTTCTTTATTATTTTCTTCCTTTGGTTATAGACTCGAATCCATCCTGCGCACTCAGCTGCAGAGACTTCTCCTACTCTACGACCTAAGAAACACTTAGACACTTTGATTCTTGCTCTTCACTTCTACTTCCTTTATTCCTCTCTTTTACACTTAGAGCACCACTCTATTTATACAATCCCATGGTCCGTGGACCATGGGTAGGATGATGTTACATTACAAACTAGGGTAGACAACCCTATGATTGTAACATACTTCCGCCCGCAATTCGCAGGGCTTTACAACATCATTCGGTCAAAACATGGGCTTTGAGCCCCAAAACATTCCTCATGGGGGATTCCATGCCCAACAGGCCCCTAACACAAGCATCATGACTCGGCCTTGAGTCACTCGATCGGCGTGGTGATCTTGGCGCAAAGTTCCTCCAACTGTCCTTGAACTATGCTAATGTCGGCAGTGCACTAAGTCGCTGCTTGCTAAATCTGTTGCATCTTCTGTTCTGAGACCTCCATGTCTGAATTGTTTCCATACATGTGCACTGGTATCTGTTGCATATGTTGATAGTCCTACATCTTTATCCGGCTCCTCGGAGCGTGAAGACTGTGCCTCTATCGGCTAGTCATATAGTCGGCCCACCCTTGTAGGGCTTCAAGTGGCTACCATTCACTTTGCCTCAAAAGGGCTCTCCATTTAGTTTGACTAGCTAGACAACCCCTACATCTGTGACCTATTTAACCATGTATGGTCCCAGCCAATGCATTCTGAATTTTCCTAGAAATTTTTCAAATTTACTGTCATACATCAGCACTAACTCATTTACCTTGAACGTGTAAAACTTGATATGTCAGTCATGACAAGCCTTTTCACACTGCTTTTGTACCTGCTGATGAAATCCATCCAAGAACCCTTCCTCCTCAAGTTCTTCCAATTGTGCAAGCCTTTCCTCCAAAGCTTCATAGTACATCATCCCTGTGAGCATTGCTATGTGCAGACTAGGTACGATATATTCCATCGGCATGATAGCTTCCACACCATAAACTAAATGGAAATGTGTTTGTACCATTAGTTTCTTGCACGTTGTCCTGTAAGCCCATAGCACTATAGGTGTGTGCATGTCCCAATCACTTCGCCGCGCATTGCACACATTAGTCAGCGCAGTCTCAAGTATTCTATTGAATGCTTCTACAGTCTCATTAGCTTGTGGGTGATACAGTGTACTTTTCTGATGATAAACCTAGAACTCTTCTGTGAGCACACTGATGGTTTCGTTCAGGAAATGTGTTCCATGATCACTCATTAAGATTTTCGGATAGCCAAATCGGGTCAACAAGTTTTCAAACAAAAACTTCACGGCCGTAGTGGTCGTGCAATTTTTGACCCGGTGCACTTCCACCCAGTGTGTTAGGTACTCCATCGTGGTGATGATGTAGTGTGCTCCCATTTTTCCATGAGCTTTGATAGGTCCCACGAAGTCAATTGCCCATTTCTCGGACAATTACAGTGTCATTTCTGGATTCAATGGCATCTCATCCCTCTGTGATGGTTTTCTAGTCCTTTGACATATATCATAGGCGTTATAGTGTGCTTTTGAATCCTGGTGAAGGATTGGCCATCACAAACCTATGCGAAGAATATTTTGTGCAGTCGCGCATCTTGCATAGTGTCCTCCTGCAGTGTCCCCATGTGCTTCCGCGAGGATCTGACTCCGTTCAAATTCAGGTACGTATCTTCGCAATATCTCATCATTTCCCATTTTGTATAGGTGCTCCACAATGATAGAAAAATCCATCACGTGCACCACCAATTATTTCTTCTGTTGGATGGAGTATTCCTTCGATGCAGTCCCTATTGTTAGAAAGTGGATTATATCTTTGAACTATCTGTCCGCGACGCACACCGCAAAGAGCTATACATTAGGTAATCCTTCCTCTAAACTAGTAGGTTCCTCACCTGTCTCAATACGCGACAAGTGATGCAGTCCTGCGTTCAGGTGTCCAGGTTTGACCACAACCTCAAAGTCATATTCTTGGAACAATAAGAGCCACCTACATATGCGGCCCCCCAACACAAGCTTATTGACCAAGTACTTTAGCATGGAATGGTTTGTATACATCTTGAAATGTCCTCCAAGCAAATAGTGTCGGTATTTTTGGAGCGTGTACACCATCACCAACCCCTCGTGCTCGGTTGTGGAATAATTCTTCTCAGCTTTGGATAATCTACGACTTGCAAATGCGATAGGATGATCCAAGCCTTCTCTACCCTCTTGTGTGAGCACGGCTCCTAGTGCAATACACGACGCATCGACATGGACATGAAACTCCACATCCCATTTTGGGAAGACCAGGAATGGAGTGGAGGCCAACTTCCCCTTTAAGACATCAAGGCTCTTCATGCAATCATCATTCCAATAGAATGTGACATCTTTTCTCAAAATTCTCTCCATTGGCGCAGTGATTTGGGCATAGATTTTGATGAATTTCCTGTAGTACCCTGTGTGCCCCAAGGTAGTGCAAAGTTGTTTAACACTTCGTGGTGCTTCCAAATTTATAATCACTGCATTCTTCATAGGGTCCACCATTAGTCCCTCTTTGCAGACCACATGTCCCAACAAGTTTCCAAAGGGAACGAGGAATGTGCACTTCTTGAGGTTCAGCGCAATCCAGTGTCATTGGCAAGTATCTAGCATCAAGTGTAAGCTTGCTATGTGGTGTTTAACCAATATGAATACAATCCAATCATCCAGATAGACCTCTAGGAACTTGTGGATGTATTCTTTGAATGCAACAACAACGATGCATGAAAATATGGCTGGTGCGTTCTTCAATCCAAACGACATAATGGTGTATTGAAAGCAGCCCCATTTTGTTGTGAAGGTCATCTTGCTCCTATATTCCAACACAATTTTGATTTGGTGGTACCCTAAGAACCCATCCATGAATGAGTATGCTTCTTGTCTGCTAACATTTTCCAATCCTTCAGCTTCCTAAGGTCCACTCATATTCAGATTTCACCCTTCTGCTTTATCTCCTACACCACCATAGGGCTCACCTAGTCAGATTCTTCCACTGGCTCAATAATTCCGGCTGCAAGCATTTTATCTAGTTCTACGCGGGCTGTGAGCATTTTATCTAGTTCTACATGGATCTTTTCCTTATACTTCGGATTCAAGTGATTATGCCTCTGTTTAACTGGCTTTGCATCGGGTTTTAGGGTGATCTTCATCATCCCTAAGTCACCAACAATCCCCTTTAAGTCTGTAATATTGGTCGGGAATAAGTCTTGGTACTCGTGGAGTAACTCATCAACCTTATCCACCGTGACATCATCCCAATAATCACCGAGCATTGCATACTTTGGTGCAGCCTATGTCCCAATGTTTACCTGCTTCATTTTTAGCGACGTGATGATGTTAGGGTCTTCAATCGATGGTCCTTGAACCTCGTGACAGCCTTCTGTTTCTGGGATGTAAATTTTTCGTGGATCCTCATCATCCTCCTCAATATTTACATTGTAATACTCTAGTGAACAACTCAGTTGTGTTTCCCATTCTGGCTGAAGCACTTCCATTGGCTCCTGGGGTATTTTGAAGATAGTTGCTTTTACTACTTGTAGTGCATCATCAACAATATCCCACCAAAGATCTTCAAACATGAAGGTTAACAAGAATCCTTCGCACAAGATATCACATTCGCTCATGCCATGGTGGAGCTTCATCTTAGTATACCAATTCATGGGCATGACATCCAAGGAATGACACAACAAATGTACCCATTCAGGTTGTGGATCTTCCCCGTAGACCTTGGTCCATCTCGCGAGGTGTGTACGTGGATCATCCCGTCCATCATACTTGTCTGTTAGCCATATCTGTGGTTTCCCAAATCTTAGGTGCATCATCCTTCTACATCCATGCCAGTCCTTAAAATTCTGCTGGTGCATACCCCACCACCTTGCGAGCGTAGCGTGCAGTACCCATTTCAGAGCATCGAACCACTATTGTTCTAGCACCTCTCTTTCAAATTTGTTCAAGAAATCATCCATTGCTGTCAACACATCATACATAGGTAGATCCCTTACTTCTGTGGTCACGTAGTGCAGTGATCTTACCATCATGTTGAAATTGAGAATGGTTAGCTCGTGTAACCGGTTTTGCCATCATTCTATTTCCTCATTTGAATCTGATGTGCAGGAGCTTTTGCGCTCCAACGAAATCCTATCATCAGCTGTAGGATTCACCCAATCCTATTACTGAGTGGTTATCTTGTAGATACAGTCTAGATCGTCGTTGCTCTTGTCGTCACACACTGGATCTGTGTAGCGCTATCCTTCAGTAGGGTCTAAAGGTACCACTACGCGCAATGACTCTTTCTCAAAAATCATTTTGTGCTTCTTTAAATTTATCACTTCGTTCATATTAGTGGCCCAGTCTATTCCCAGTAGCATGGGATAGGGATTGTTGTCATGAACAATCTCTATTACTTCGAAATCTACAAGCGCACTCGTACCTTCGATATCTACCGTTATTCTCTGCAATCTTCCCATTGGTAGGATCTTTTGTTGGTTCACCATTCGCAATTGAATAGGAGACCATTGCAACGCAGGCCTGGCCATGCGCTCCCATGTCTTCTTTGGTAGGACGTTCGCATCTGATCCTAGATCCAAAATCACTTGAACCATTTCATATTCTCTCATTTGTGCAGTCAATCTCATCTCCCTTTCTGTTCGCGTTGTGTGTTTCCCAAGCTTCCAGACTACGCGCAGTTCCCCTAATCCAACACATTTAGTGATGAGTTCTTGCAGCCCTTTCACTACTTTGCTATCATGCAACAACTTCATGAATGTATCCAGAAAGGAAGTGAGCATTGATGGGTCCATCTCTGCTTCTAGTTTGTCTTTACCACCTGAAGTGGAGGCCTCCATGAAGCTCCTCTTATCTTCCACGAATATCTCCTTCACACACTCCAAATTGAACTCTGGTTCCTTTGTTGGAGCCTTGTGAACCCAGGCACTTTCTTCGGGCTTCTTTCCCTTGTCATCTCTTATCGTGATACAACTTCGGAGCATGATGTTTACATTCAGGTCCTCCTCACGTGGCTCAAACCTCATCATTTGTAGCTTCTGAGTTGGGGGAGGCCGGAGTGTTCCTTTATTGTGTAACCTAGCTATCAGTGTGGGGCAGTCCTCCATCTCATGATCAAACTGAGTACAATATAAACATGATTCTCTCATCATATTTGTACAATCGTGGGCGTAATTCCCTGGCCCTCTGAAATTGTAACAAATCAGTTATCCGTGACCCCTTCCTGGTCCCATTCCACCTCAATCTCATTCGCACCCTTGAAATCAAGTGCGGGCCATCCCTGCATTTTGATCGAGGGCTCGTGTTTCGGTCTGAACTCTATAGGTAGGAGTCTCATCCATCATCAGTTCGTAACTTCTACAGGTGTGCTCATCATGCCCTACTAATCTATAGAAATTACAAAACAACTGCTGGGACATTTGCGTATACTTTTGTAATAGGTTGCCTTTATCTATAACATTCTTCCATCCTATCTGAAAAATCATGCACCATAATGTAGGAAACATGCTCGGTCCTACTTGTGCCTATGGTCTCAATGGCATCAACCCTCCTCCCGCTAGGTAGTTTGCAAAGACTAGACAATGGTCCTTGTCATGTCCCTGGCCTTTACACTTTATGCACCATACCTCCTCGCACACCTCTAGGTGAGTTTTCCTCTTCTATTTCAAACTATGCATCTCCAAACACACATTTTTCAACTACGGATGGATCTATTGGACCCCGAGGCTAGGATCTTTTATTGGGGTTTTGTGTAGTCTCATTGCCATCTCCAAAGCTTCATCCTGAGTGGATAGCTTCTGTTGTGACAGCGTGGTCCTTAGATGCGGCGTTAGTGATGCTACAAATAATTCACTCTCTGATCCAGCTCCCATGGGGTCTCTCCTGGAAGCGTTGCAATTTCCTTAAACTTGATAATCGACTATGTCTCTGATTTTTCTCTGTTAAATTCCCTGTTTAGTGCAGCTTGGATATCCTTGATCCATGCATTTGGATGGCCATTGGAATTCTTAATGTACCATGTTAGTGCACGATCCTGCAAGGTGCTAACCAACGTTGCCTTCTTGATATTATCATTCGTGACTGCTTACACTTCCCATGCAGCCTTTACCACAAACCAAAATTGGTTCGGATCTTCGTTCCCTACTCCTTTGAGTACCAAAAACTTTATTTCACTTGCCATATTGAACTATGGTGGTGGCGAAGGTGGTGTGGGCAGATATGGCGGTGAAGATGGTGAAACTGGTGGTGGTGTAGGTGGGGGGGTATGCATGGAATTCACTACCTTATCAGACTGATCACACTTCTTGGTGAAACTTGCACGATCTTTTCCTCACTTTCTCATCGGGGTGAAATCAAGGGGCTCATTTTTATCTTTGCACTACCTTCATTTCTATAGATCCTCCCACTTCGCATAGCCCCAAACATTTATTTATCTGCATAACCGACTTTTCACACAGTAGCATCTTAATCCAAGTGTTCAAATATTTAATGTACCTACCTTGCGGTCCTTTGAGGAAGTGTCATTCTTCCTTGCTGTAGCTGACTGAAGTTTCTACCACGATATTTTTGATAAACCCTCCTATAATTCAATCGAGCTAATGGTCGATAGCATGCACGATCTTATCTTCTGATGCTTCTAGTCTATGCACGGACTCTAGAGTCCACACAATAGGTTTGTCGAGCCTACCCCTTCCTTGACTGCCTGCTAACTTCGCGATGCACTCATACAACTCAGAGGGGAAGGACACAGAGAAAATTTCATGGATTTCCATATATAAGTAGCGTTCTAACCACTCTTCCTTCAATACTCGTAGATTCTTGTTTTCCTGTGTTGCGAACTCGTGAATTTTTCTGTCCAAACACTCTTCAATTTCTTTCTTTGTCGGATTCTAGTGACAAAACATCAGACATCTCTTATGCAGATCCCAGTCTTGGCAATGGAACCATTTGTTGGCTTGTTGGGGCCTAACCCAGGTTCAGAGGTGATTTAGCTAAACAAATCCTCGTACTACTGGCCCTTTTGGCAATAGTCCACGGAGCGCGGACTGAGGTCTCACCCGAAGTAGTATGGGAGGCTGCTAGAACCAGGTTTCCGCACCCTAGAGATGTTTGATGAGTTCAAGTGGTCCACGGTTTGACCCTGCACGCATGTCGATACACGCACTTACCTGTACCTCGTAGCCTGAGATTCTACCTTTGCGTAACCCTACTAAGGGGCCGAATGCTGTTATTACCCAAGTCCTTACTAGTATTCCACTATTAGTTGATTAAGTTAGCTTATTTGCATGCATAAAGTATACTTAGAAATATAAATCATTCATATAAGTGCGTGTAGTAAATAAATATTATAATTGTAATTCACATCAAACAGGTAATAACCCAAGAAAAGATACACGGAAATCAGATAAAACTTTTCTTTATTATTATCTTCTTTTGGTTACAGACTCGATTCTGCCCTGTGCACTCAGCTGCAGGGGTCCATGCACTCAGCTGTAGACTACTAGGCCTCTGTGCACTCAGCTGCAGAGCCTTCTCCTACACTACGACCCAAGACACACTTAGAAACTTAGATTCTTGCTCTTCACTTCTACTTCCTCTATTCCTCTCTTTTACAGTTAGAGCCTCGCTCTATTTATACAATCCCATGGTCCGCGGACCATGGGTATGCCGACATTACATTACAAACTAGCACGGACAACCCTATGACTCTAACATACTTCCGCGCCCACAATTCGTGGGTCTTTACAACATCATTCAGTCAAAACATGGGTTTTGAGCCCCAAAACATTCCTCGGGGGGATTCCATGCCCAACAGGCTACGTGTCACACTCTAGAGTATATCAAGTGACCCCTCTTTTAAACCGCCTTCACCTTATAAGTAGTGTGACGACCCTAAATACCGCCTCCCTGCAAACCTGATAAACTACCGATTATTCGTTATCTAAACATTCGTGCCATATTTTAAAAAGTTTCCTATTAAACTTAAAACCCCGAAAACCTTTTTTTTCATGCATATTTCCTTTTCACAGTTAAAACCCATTAAACCCTTCAGTGCCACCCTAAACTTCTGTAACATAATTTCACCTTCAATTACGTTCAGAATGCTACCACAACCCCTTCCTTAGGCATCCCCATGCAAACAAATCTGTCAGTTGTTTTTCCTACTGAACTTGTGTTTTCTTAATTATTGTTGTGTTTTGTTAATCAGCCGAAGACCAGAGCTTGGATAAACAGTTCTGATACTAGTCGCAGAACTTGTTTACTCCAAGACTTGACAAGATGACCATTACACAAAGAATAGAGAAGAACTTCACGCAAAGCCTTGACTATTAAAACAGAGGAACCAGACAAAGTATATAGCTCTCATAGTAAAAACACTCAGGGATTCTTTCTTCATCCTGGATGAAATCAAGCATATATTTTTGGTAAAGCCCGCTTTTACTAAACACACAGAGATGGATGAAATCTACAAGAGGATAGCAAATATTTCTATCCCAGATAAGAAAAGTTGGGAATAATTAACAGATTTACTTGATTAAGGATTATTGAACAACATTCAACTTTTGAGGGAACAGTCAGCTATCTTCAACCACTTTTCAAATTTTTCAGTGATAGTGATAAAACAGCGTAGCACCAAAGCCGTGCCAGATCATTAGACAATTTTATTTTTGATTGTGTAAATAGTCTATTTTTGTAAAAGCAGTTTAGGATATTTTTCGTCCTGCTGTTGTATAAATAACTCTCTTCACTAGTTATCATGGGTTGCACCCTTGAAGAAGAATTTCTAGACATGTAATGTAATTAATCTTTCTGGATCATCAATAGGAAGCAAAGGATTATGAATTCTATTTTGCGCAGTTTGTCTTTCCTGTAAGTGTTTCCAGTGTCATTCATTATGTTTTTCTTCATATACTTGTGTCTTACAAAGATAACTAGGTAGGAGTAATTGTATTTCAATATATTCCTATAAGCTTTCTGAAGTGATAATCATTAAAGAGAATGGATTAATGAACTGTCTATTTAATTAATTCCCTCTAAATCAATAAATCATTAGCATCTTGCTGTAAGCATAAGAATATTCTCTTGAACCTTTTAAACATCGGTCAAAGGTTTTCATACTTATGATTATTTAATTATCTATCTGAGAATTGTGATAATCATAATATTTTTTTTGTTTTCTTCTGACCACTATTCAAGCTTTATCACTGTGCAAATATTTATAGTAGCCCTTTGCTGAGATATTGATATTATTCAAAGGGTTAGGCATATCAATTCTATATCTGTTTCATTCATTGGTCTCCCAAATTAAAACAAAACCCCCAAAACATTTATCTTAGATGCTCTGGAATAATAGATGACCATTATTATCTTAGAGGTACGACAAATTCCAGTAACCAAACAATACAAAGGTTCAAGTAGGGAGGAAAATAGTCTCAATTTAGTCTTAGAGAGAGATATGTATAAACAAAAAGGAGGTTTGTGAGTTGTGTGTTTCTTCTATAGGAAAAAGATTGTAGTTTCTAGCAACTTCTCAACATTCCTCACACCCATGTTCATAGGCACCCACTACTACACCTAGTCTTATCAACCCACTAGTTTTGGAGTGCCTCAACCTCTCAACATGTCCTCAACCACCATAGTTGCCAATGGTTTTGTCATTCCCAGGAACATAGCCACGACCTTGGTGATTCTCAGCTAGAAAGCCCCCATGGGTTTGTAATTTTGTCTATCACAATAGCATCCCTACTCCATTGAACTCTCTTCTGGCATTTAAATATGCATGCATGCTTAAGCCTTAACAAGTAATACATGGGCACAATTACTACCCTTTTGAACACATGCTGTTGAAAATAATACTGAGAGGGGGGGTGAATCAGTATTATCTAGTTCTTTTAACAAATCTTCCTTATTTACACTTTGAATTATTTTTGCATATCAGTACCATAAAATAATGAGCAAGAAAAATAAACAGTCACATCAAAGAACACCAGATATAAGGTGGAAACCCAATGTGGGTGAAAACCACCTGCTGCAATATGTCTCTATCTTCTTTCAAATTAGAACCTCCTTTTACAATGTTCTTGTACTGGTGCAGTCCTTTACCAGTACGCAGGCTGCAACCTGCAGAGAGCTACAACTCTCTCTCATTTTCCAGTCTCTCCTGGAAGGGAGCTACAACTCCCTACTTCTTTTTCTTTCAAGGACCACTTTTCATAAATTTTCAAACTGGATCCATAAACATCAAATGATCATCAAGTACATGTAGATTTCACAGTCAACAGCAATAACCAGATCAACAAAACAGAACTAAACCCAGAACACCTTATCAACAGAAAAATTTAGTCAACAAATAGTCATGAGACAGATACGCAACTTTCCCTTCTTTGGCCTGCGTCGCTACGCACTTCACACTCTGCTTCTCTGCATATACCCACAGAGTTCCTTCTGCTGCACTGCATGACCACGCACTGCTTCTTCTACTGCGCTGCGTACAGTACGCACCCAAATGCACTATCGCGTCGCGTACTGCCACAGTAGGCACGCACCCAGAAAGACTATCGCGCCGCGAACGTTTACTATGCGTACGCACCTGAACCACTGCTGCTCTGCGTACCCACGCAGTTCGCCTGTTTCTGCGCTGTGTACCCACGCAGAGGCACCATTAAACACCTGCGTACTTTAGATTAGGGCCGAATTTGCAGATCACTAGAATGCTACAGTTAGACGGATGCCCAGATATGATCAAGCGCTCGAGAGATCACCCTTCACAGATTCGCCTTCCACTTCCCTTTCATATAGATCAAGCTTTTGAAACAATAACCAATATTTTAGATCTTAAGATATTCAACCCAAAAGCACACTCAAGCCAAATGATCTCCTTTGCTTTATATAGGCAAGCTCTTCCTCAAATCATGGATCAATACCACGGGCCAAAACCATAATAACACAATATCGTTGGCTAAATACCAAGGGTTAAACATAGGAAACCCCACGTGTGCTTTTCTCTGCCTTGAAATGAGTGCACTGGGGGTACGCACCTCCTGAACGGCTGACCTGCGTGTCTGGCCGTGGTCCCTGCACGGCGTACCTGCGGGTACGCATCTTCTGAACTGTTCTCCTGCGTACTTCTTAATTTTCATCATATTGAGAGCCTTGCCATGGGTGTTGCCATCAAGTACAACAATATAACCATACCAGAAACATAATGCCAACAATCT
>APFE031284186.1:129685-234388 GCA_000404065.3 Pinus taeda
CGCAGCAGCAGCAGCAGAGTGATACAGTCATGACAGAACACAGAAACAACTTCTCTTCACCCACAGGGGTACCACACAAGTTTCAGGTGGGCAACAAAGTCTGGTTGCATCGACAGAAAGAACGCCTTACCAGAACCCATCAGAAGCTCAGAACACTCCGACATGGTCCTTACACCAGTACCAAGGCTACGTTCAACAATGCTTTGAAGCACAGCATATTCCTCCATTCCTTCGCCTGCACCAACTATTCAATGTGGACCGTCGTCGACCATGCTTTCCACCATTGCTGGACACATCAGAGATTGCAGGACAAGTTCAGCAATGGAGGAACTCAACGCAATGGGGACCATTGCTTCCTAAGGGGGGAGGAATGATCCAGGTGGATGTTGGTGGCCACCCACCTATCCCATTTGGACCCCCACATTTGTCTCTTTTAGTTTTTCAGTTTCTGTAATTGTAGCACAATTTACTATTTTTAGCAGTTTTTTCGGGTCCTGAACTTCCGGAGCCGTTTTTTGAGGCCCTAAACGACGTTTTTTGGGAAATCTGGGGGCAACATGGGTCCATGGACCGATGTTGCCCTTCCCAAAGTGGTAGTTCTCGGATAGATCTTTCTAACGAGCTATCATACGCGTCAAACGGAGATCGTATGCCAAAGTTACGACCCCGGGAAATTGATGTACCAATTTACCCAAAACGGGGCCCACAATTTGGCGTTTCATCTTCTAAGGTCGGTTTTGGAATGTGAAGGGTTTTCCATTGTTTCTCAATAATAAATAGGCCTTCGAGCCTCATTGTAACACAAGTTCGGAACAGTTCAGAGACATGTAGCCGCACATCTCTCCTCAGAGATAAGCTACCATCGTCCTAGCTGGGTTATTTCCAATTCTGTTTGTAAGCATATTTCGGTATTTTCCATTAATGAAATGAAGTGTTATTTCCGCTGCATCTCTCTATTTATGGTTATTTCATCTCTGTATTTATGGTTCTCTGTAATCTATTGCGTTCCTATTTAAATCCGGATCAGAAGGCCCCATAGGCATACATAGTGGAGGAAAGAAAACTCATAGTGGGATTATCGTTAGGGGTAAAATTAAGGTTTTGAACAAAGTTGTGAACTCATCCATAAGGTGTGGAGAATAGGGAGCAAGCATCTTGAGGGGGAAGGATAAGGAATTGGGGAAGGGTAAGGGAGTCAAGGGAGAAGGATAGAGAGATAGTGTACATGGGGAGGTTGCAAATCGAGAATATGTGAAGATGCTGCAAATGGGCTGTAGGTGAGAAGGCTACAAATGGGGTGATTCAAGGAGAATCAAGGGAAGCGATGGTTGGGAGGAAGGTGGTAAGGTAGAGGAGGAATAGGGTGGTAAAGTTAGTTATAGATTGAGAGAGGGATGGAGAAATAAGTGTTGGGTATGTGTTGTATTATTTGCAAGACTAGCTACACACGTTATATGTTGTGCCAGACACAACAAGGGTGTCATAGGGGAGTCGACAGTGCCCTTAAACTCTTTTTTGGGGAAATTTTTTTGTTCAGTTTTGGTGGCTTTTGGCACATAGTTTTTTACTAAAAGAATTTTTGTGGCATATGGTGTTTTTTCCCATGGTTTTGTAGTTTCAGTTTAGGAACTATGGTTTTATTATAGTCCAAGGTAAATGGATTGGCCTTCATGGTTAACAGGGGATATATATTGTGTTGTAATACTATACAAAAGAAAATATATATTGAAAAATATTTTTGGTTTTCTCATGATTGGGTTTCTAGGATAAAATCTTTGTGTTAAGTGTGTGCTTTCCATTTTCATATGTTTTTTTAAATTAAGAATTTGTTTGCAACAATTAATTGTATAGGGTTAAAACCTACAATAGAGAAGAGCATCAACCATCTATAATCAAAGGCCTATTGTTAAATGGTTTACTAACATAGATCTTAAAGCATAAATATTTAATAATCATGTAATATAAGATATATTTTGTTCTCTTTGTGAAATTTGTGCCATTAGAATAATTATATAATCACACACACAAAAGCATAATCAATACCCCATTAAAACATGTATTTGGAAAACCTCCAACCTTGAAATGGTTATCTAGCTCTAGTTTTTATTATAAATTATAGTTCCATAATGTATAGGGCTTTATGACCATCAAACTTAAGAAATGAAATTCACAATGGAAAATGTACTCACTACAATTGGACCATTGCAACCATGAACCAGTGAATTGGCTCTTGCCCAAGTTGATCTTGCAAACTCTACACACCATGTAATTCTAGCATCAAACTGACCTATAGTTAATCAATATCTCCTTTGTTACCAATTGAATTGCTAGTCCAATCTCCCTCTTCTCATAATGGCCAAATCCCTCTTCCATTTTTTCCATCCCTTTCTATTTTTGATTCTCAAAATATGTAGAATGCTAATGACCTTAGTAATCATTTCCCCCAAGAATCAATTATAGTGCATAGAAAAGGACTAGTAAATTCACATTATGTCAAATTCAATCACTTTTTTCTTTAACTAAGATTAACACATGGCACCCTATGATTTGTTGAAGGGGTAATTTTTTAACATAATGCATGGGCATGTCACACAATAGCTAGATAACAATATTATAGTCTTGGGGCACCTTCATCATTTGTTATGTATAAGTATTTATGTAGAGGAAAACATGTTTCATGCTCAACAATCCTTTTCCTTGTCTCTTATGCTTTTTTCTTGTACCTTGTTATTTTGGTGTAGAGTGTAGAGATAGACTCTTGCTAACACCCACCTTTTCCTTGCCTTGTTCTATGTTTCTTGGTTCTTAGGTGGCATGTAGAGGGAAGAGGTAAAATTTTGTCCCCTACCTTACCCCTACTATTATTTTCTTCTTGCCATGTTTATAACTTTGTATGACCTTCCATTCCATGATTTACATTACCATGTGATCCATAGCTCTACATGTGGACCTATGTATAATGATTTTTCCTTAGTCCTCCCAAGCCTTAGTTTTTTTCAGAGCACAAAGCACAAGATACGTTCCTTTGCATTCATACCTTTGCATTCTTTTGCCTTTCCAAGGTGTTAAAATAGGGTTTTTCCAAGGTTTGGTGAAGCCATTAAAGAAACTAACTTGCAACACACCAAACCATGAAACAAGCCATCTTCCTAAAAGACTTCTAACATAAGTTTTAAGTATGAAGAATTAAGGATTATTTGAACACAAAAATTACCAAAGAAATAAACACAACCATCTTGATTCCACAAGGATCCATTCGGATTAGTCTATGGACTATAGATCATTTTTTTGTTAATTTGAATTTAGATCTTATTATCCTTGCGACAACATGGTATAACACATTTTTTGAATTATTTTAGGGTTGACCAAAAAATTAAACAAAGAGTTTCTAAAGTCCCCTTTACAAAACAAAAATGTTTTATTTTTAAAATTCTATTTATCTACAAATTCATTCGTCTAGAGGGCTTGAGCCTTATTTCCCCATCATTACTGCCACTGCCGAAATTTTTTTTTGTAGTTATGTTTAGTACGATGAGAATTTGGTAATGATCTCGATGTAACAATGGTCATGATCATGACTATGTACAAAATCTGACATACTCTGTTGTTGTACCTTTGAGATAATAATGGTCACCTATTATGCCAAAGCATCTAAGATAAATGTTTTGGGGGTTTTGTTTTAATTTGGGAGACCAAAGGATGAAATAGATATAGAACTGATGTGCCTAACCCTTTGAATAAGATTAATATCTCAGCAAAGGGCTGCTATAAATATTTACACAATGAAATAGCTTTTGTGATGATGATGAGCAGAAACAAAAAAGTAATATGATTGACATAGTTTTCAAATAGAAAGATAGATAATCATAAGTATGAAAACCTTTAAACTACGTTTACAGGTTTGAGAAAATACGCATGAGCTTACAAAAGATGTTGATGATTTATTAATTTTGAGGGAACTAATTAAACAAACAGTCCATTAATTCATTCTCTTTATGGATTATCACTTCAGAAAGCTTATAGGAATAGATTGAAATACAATTACTCCTACCTAGTTATCTCTGCAAAACACAAGTATATGAAGAAAAACATGATGAATTACACTAGAAACACTTACAGGAAACACAAATTGTGCAAAACAGAATTCAAAATCCTTTGTTTTGTATTAATGATCCAATAATATTAATTACATCAGATGTCTAGAAATGCTTCTTCAAGGGTGCAACCCTTGATAACTCTTGAAGAGAGTTATTTATACAATAGTAGGTCGAAAAATATCCTAAACTTCTTTTACAAAAATAGATTATTTTCACAATAAAAAACAAAATTGTCTAATGATCTGGAACTACTTTGGTTCTGCGTTGTTTGATGACTATCACTGAAAAAGTTGAAAAATGGTTGAAGCTAGCTCATTGTTCCCTCAAAAGCTGAATGTTGTTCAATAATCCTTAATCAAGTAAATATGTTAATTCTTCCCAGCTTTTCTTATCTGGGATAGAAATCTTTGTTACCCCCTGTAGATTTCATCTAGGATGAAGAAGGAATCCCTGAGTGTTTTTACTATAAGAGCTGGTGTTGTTGATCCTTTGATATTGGCTACTAAAGCTGCATGGGTGTCCACCTCTGTTAACTTCTTGACATAATCCTCGATTTATTTGGCCATTGGATCCTCAAATGCTGGTAGTTTCAGCTGTATACTTTGTCTAGTTCCTCTGTTTTGACAGTCAAGGCTCTGTATGAACATTTTCCTCTCGACTCTATGTAATGGTCTTCTTCTTTTGAATATAGGCTTTTTGTCACTTCTTGGAGTAAACAAGTTCAATGACTAGTATCATAACTGTTTATCCAAGCTCTAGTCTTCAGCTAATTACTTACAAAACACAACAATAATTAAGAAAACACTGATTCGAAGAGAAAAACACTTGATGGCTTTTTGGCACAAGGATGCCTAAGGAAGGAGTTGTGGTAGCATTCTTAACATAATTGGAGGCCAAATGGTGTCACAGAGGTTCAGGGTGGCACTAAAGGGTTTAACGAGTTTATACTATGAAACAAGCAAAAGGCACGAAAACGAAGGTTTTCGTGGTTATAAGGTTTAACGAGTAAGTTTTTGAATATGGCGCGAAAATTCATGTTTACGGATAATAGGTGGTTTATCGGGTTCGCGGGGAGGCGATATTAAGGGTCGTCACACTGCTTATGAGGCGAAGGCGGTTTTCAGGAAGGGTCACCCAATATATCCCATAGCTTAACACATAGCCTCAAGGGGGTCGGGGAAAACCACTTTATCGGGTGGATATTGTACAACTATTGGGTGAGATCGATATGGATGTGGAGCGTTGGATTAGGCAGAAGTTGATCTAACGGTAGTCGGGCGAGGGAAGCAAGCGGGAGATAAAGCAAGGGCTTAGGGAGTTTCCCAACACTTTAAACCTTGGTGGTATGGGTTTATTTAAGGTTAATGACAGTTTTAATATGATCGGGCAGAGCTTAATGAAGTGAAATGTGATGTGGAGCGAAGGTTTTGGGTCTGGGTGATTTAATGAATGAAGTGATAGCATATCTCAAATCACACTTTCTTCCGTCCAATGTTTCATTCACTTATGAATGATGCAATGTGATATGATCCTACGGTTAGGAATCAACAGTCATCCAACAGTTGACAATGTTATCACACGTCGCACTTTCTTCCGCCCAATGGTTCATTCACTTATGAATGATGTGATGCGATATGATCCTTTAGGAAATAACCATTTCAACATCTCAAACCTTCAATTTCTACATACCCTTCTATTCCTAACATTTTTACTTATCCTTTCAGAGTGCATTTGAACTAGCAACCCAATATTTTCTTTTTATGAACAATCTATCTCTATTCCTTATTTCTTCCATTGGCTCATATTAAACTGTTGAGCCAATTTATTTTCTACCTATAAGAACAAATCCATTATGATTCAACTGTATAATTGGATAAAATAACCTAGTGTGGCATCTAAACAAACTGCACACAACTATTATTTTTCAATACTGAATTTAGAACAAAGTAGTGGCATTTAGATTTGCAACACTTTTAGAGTTTATTTCTTTTCTTTTTCTATCTAACCTAACATTTTATTTTGCATTCACTTTTTTAGGGCATCTACCCTAACATTTTCTTTGATATGGACATATTTATCAAAATATTTTCCTAACATTTTCTATTCAATATTATTTTTGTCCATATCCTATCTTAATATTTTGTAAATACATTTTCATTTTTTGTCTAATTTATTCAAAACTCATCAAAACCAAAAAATTCTATAACATTGGCTCCAACTGGGGATTTCTTTCTCCTGTAGAATGCAAAGAACTTGTAGATCCATTTGCGTTCTCTTCGGGCTATGGAGTCCTTTGCTATAAAAAATCTCACTAATAGCTTAAAAAGTAAAAGAAACCAGAGTTTTTACAATGAAATGTATCCCAACTTCTTAGTACTGAATGAAATGTTTGAGAAACCTTCCATTTATAGGATAAGTTGAATATAGTCCCTCAAGATGTTGTAGCATAAAAGTGTTGTTACCCTTTACTTCAGCAATTGCTAAAGGACCAAACCATAGGTTATCAAACTTACCATGCTTTCCCTTTTCCTCCCTCCTAGAGTTCCATCTTAGAACTAGATGACCTTCCCTGAAGTCCCTTTCTCTGGCTTTTCTATCAAATAGGCTTTTCATCTTATTCTAATATTTCTTCAATTTGTATTGAACTTCATCTCTGTTTTCATTTAGCTCAATAATTTGATTTATCATTCTTGAAAAATCATCAAGTTCATCTATTGAGTCCTGGAAGAATTTTAAAACTGGGAAAGCCAAATTGGTAGGAAAAATTGCATCTTTCCCATAGACTAACTGAAAAGGAGATTTCCCAGTAGATCTTTTTGAAGCTATTCTGTTTTCCCATACTGCATATATTAAATGAGAGTCCCATCTCTTTTTATGATTTGCTAGGGTGTTCTTGATTACCTTTACTAGAATTTTATTTGAGGATTCTACAAGGCCATTACCTTGAGTGTAGTATGAAGTTGAATGATGTAACAAAATCTGATATTTCTGCAAAACTCAATCATTTAACACTAGATAATGCTGATGCATTATTTGTGAAAATTTGAGTTGGGCAACTAAACCTATATAAGATATTTTCTTCAATGAATTTAATTACTACCGAATCAGCATCATTTCTTACTGGAATTGTTTCTATCCATTTAGTGAAGTAGTCTGTTGCTGTGAGGATCCATTTTTGCTGATTACTTGAAGTGGGATGGATTTCTCCAACAAAAGCTAATCCCCATTGAAGGAAAGGTGCTGAGATTATTGATGCTACTAGTGGAAGAGCTACTAGTTTCTTCTTACTAGCAAACATATGACAAGGAACATAACCTGTGACTTTTTTCGTTCACTTGTAAGAGCAATGTTGGAAAATAAAATCCTCCTCTTAAAATCTTGTATGCTATTGCTCTCCAAGCATAATGTCCTCCACAATATCCTGTATGGAACTGATCAATGATTCCTTCAGTTTTTTATTCTGTTAAACATAATAACAAAATATTCAGTGGATCTTTCTAGTACAGATTTGCATTTATGATGCAGTACTTGACTGATTTCAATTTAATACTTTTACACTAAGCTTTGGAAAATGATGTTGGGCATTCAAAATAGAGCAGAAAATTTACAATGTCTTGATACCAATTTGACAATATAATTTTGTCATCAATATGTAAAGGGCTAATTTGATCTGAAGGTAAAGGTTCTTGTGGATTCTTTTCTTCAGGTTGAAGAGAATGTTCTTGTGGATTCTCCCATTGTAAAATTAGGAAAGGTTCTTGTGTATTCTTCCCTTGTACAAGGATAGAAGGTTCTTGTGGATTCTTCCCTTGTACTTCTAAAATAGAATTGATTCCAAGCACTTTGAAATTGGATTCTACTAGAAGCTTGGCTAATCCCTGGCCTTTTACTAGCTTTGTAGTTTTGATAGTTAGATCAAACTGAATTATTTGAGCGATCCACCTACCTCTTTTCCCATCAGTGTCAGGTTGAGTTAAAAAGATTTTACAACACC
Source organism: Pinus taeda (assembly GCA_000404065.3). NCBI lineage: Eukaryota > Viridiplantae > Streptophyta > Pinopsida > Pinales > Pinaceae > Pinus > Pinus taeda. The sequence continues at coordinate 137,777 of APFE031284186.1, forward strand.
TTTAGGAACATAAGCAGTAATAGGTGAATGTATTACATACATCTTGAATGATTTCAGGGCTTGAATGAGGGCATAGGCTTGCTTCTTGATTATATCATACTTAATCTCAGCATCTCTCATAACCTTACTAAAAAAGGCTATGGGCTGGTCATTCTTTTGTAATAGAATAGCAACAAAGGTTGTTTCTGAGGCAAAAGAAAAGATATTGAATGGTTTAGTATAATCAGGGTTGGCCAAGGTGGGAGCTTTGGAAATAGCTTTCTTGATATGACCAAATGCATACCTAGAAGAGATAGTCCATTTAACTTCATGATCCTTTCAGAGCATGTCAGTTATATCTTTTACAATCTTTGCATAATTTGGGATGAATCTCCTTAAAAAATTAATCTTACCCAGAAAAGCTTGAATTTATTTCTTGTTTCTAGGTAAGGTCAATGTTTCAATGGAAGACATACACTTGGGATCAATTACCACTCCTTCATTTGAAATTATATGGCCGAATAGTTTTCCTTCTTTGATAGCAAACAAAGACTTTTTACGGTTCAATGATATTCCAAATTTCCTACACCTGTCAAAAGCTTTGATCAAGTGCTTTAGATGTTTCTGATCAGATTTAGAAAAAATAGTAATGTCATCAAGATAAATAACCACAAATTTATTTACCTAACCCATGAAAGCTACATCCTTAGCTCTCTAAAATTTTGCACTAGCAATTGATAAGCCAAATGGCATTCTAGCATACATAAATGTACCCTAGGGTGTTGTGAAGGTTGTCTTTTCATGGTCTGCTCAATCAACATTCACCTGATTATAACCTAAAAAACCATCAAGCATAGAAAGTCTTTGTGCTCTTGAATCCATTTGAAGTAACTGATCCATCTTGGGCAAAGGGTAATTATCCTTTAATGATTCTTTGTTCAAATTTCTAAAGTCCACACAAAGCCTGATTTCTCCTTTCTTTTTCTTCACAGGAACTAAATTTGCAACCCAATTAGAATATCTAAGAGGGAGAATGATCTGGGCATCTACAATTTTCTTAATTTCCTTTCCGACAGTTGGTAGAAGGGCTAGATTAATCCTCCTAAGTTTTTTTTGATAAGGCACTGCTTCTGGCTTCAAAGGGATTTTATGTTGTATTAATTAAGTATTATAAGTTTTTAGATCAGCATAGGTCCAAGCAAAAACTTCCTTATAGTTTTGAAGTAACTTAAGATATTGAGTTTTAATCTCACGATCTCGAGATGCACAAATTTTGATGCTTTTGACATCATCATTTGTTTCAATGTTAATTTCTTCTATGTCCTCTTCCGAAGAAATGGACTGAGGATTTCAAAGGACGTCATTTTGATCAAACAATTTTTCTAAAGGTATCAAGCCTTTGGGTAAAAATTGTTAGACAATTGAATAATGTCATGATCAATAATTTTTGAACTGAAATCTGAAGTATCATTCTCACTTGTATTTTCATTAATTTCGGATCTATCTTCATCAATTTGTAGAACAAAAAATTGATCTACAACTTGCATAAAATATTTCAAGTGTTCATCATCTTCAAATATATGCTAGTGTTTCAGATTTTTTGGGATAGATGGTCTATACTAGACTTGTATTTGGTAGAGTAAATTAGTCTGAACACAAATTTTAAATCAACTAGGAGAAACAATTAAGGCATTTGCATACATATTTTGATCTCTTGGAATATAAGTCAAATTAAAAGCATCAAAGAAGTTTTCAACTGAATCCCATATTTCATTTCGGTAAGACCTAAGTCTAGGGTGTTTAGTCTGGCAAATATTTCTCACTTGTTTGACAATAAATTTTGAATCAGTAAAACAACTTAAGTTTTGAACCTTTAAGCTTTTGGCTAATTACAATCCCAAAACGAAAGCTTCATATTTAGCCACATTATTTATAACTTCGAAGTCGAGCTTACATGATTGGATAATGTTTTCATTTTCTGGTGATATTAAAACTACTCCAGCTCTTGATCCATATTTTGTACAGGAGCCATCAAAGAATAGTTTCCATATATCAGTTTTATTTGGTACTGGACTTTCAATTACATCTTCAATTTTAACTTGAGTTTCATGCACTTGGTTTGAAGAGAGTTGAAAGCAACCAAAATCTTAGTCAATTTCACAAATGGGATGGTTCCTTGGTTGGTCTATTTTGCGAACAGTGTGCACAAATCTCACCTCCCTATATAATCTTAGTTGTTCTCCCGCATAAACTGGAATAGTAGCATAAGACATATCCATATAAAGAGTTCCCCCTAATTTGGCAGAACAAGACCTTGAAAGGATCATTCCAAGTTTGGGAGGGATATCTGTGACAACTATTTCAAGTACTACTCTTTTCACTGGAATTTGGGCAAGGGTGACTACTAAATTCTTAATCAATCCTAAGCAAGGCACCCTTTTAGAATCAAATGTGTACAATTCATGATGTCATCTAGTTATGTCAAGTTTCAAATGATCCATGAAAGTTTTTGGCATGAGGTTATGTGATCCTCTAGAATCAAGCATACAATTATACAACATGGAATCATTTTTCTTAAGATTTACATAGAAAGGAGGGACTATTTCATCTATCATATCTGAGCTTGGGCAAAACACAACTGCTAGTTTGTAATCTTGCAGATTGATGATATCACCTTCAACATTGACTGAGGTATTCTGTATCCATTTGGAGACCTGATTTTTATACCCAGGGTTTTTAGAAAGTTCTAAAAGAGGAATTGGTATTTTAACTATTTCTAACTCTTTTTCAACATTAAATGTAGTCAATGTATTTTTTTCATTTTAAGGAATATCAATTGGTTGTTCTAATGGTCAAATAAAAGTTGTTTGATTTTGAGCAGTTTTGGCACGAGGCTTAATTACTGGAGTTTCCTTAGGAGGTCTTCCAGGGCTAGGCCTAAGCCTAAGGTCATATCTTTTGTTCAACTCTGCAATTAAAAATTCAGAGAAGGCATGGTATTTAGAAACCTGTGAAGATTCTTGATCTTCTTGAGCCTAATTTTTTCATAGTATTATCATCAGGTTTCTGATCATCTAGCAACAAAGGAGTGGGAATCCACTGATCATTACTAGGTCTCTGAAGAATTTGTAATTGTGGATTTCTTTTATACTGACCTTGATTTTGATTTTGGGGTCTGGAAACTGTTTTTTGAATTGTCCTAGGTTGAGTCTCAATCTTGGAAATTCTATTAGACAAATTTCTAAGAAGAGAAGTTATTTCATCTATTTTAGAATCTTTAGTTTTAGTCTTAGAGGAACTAGAATACTCTGGTGTCGATTTGAGTTTTCTTTGGGCCTTTTTCTCTTTAAAAAGCTTTCAAAGAAGTTGAAGCAGCCCCATTTTCTTCTACCTCAATAGCATTTGTGTGCATATCTTCAAGAGTTATTAAGTTCTCTCTCTCAGCATAAAAACAAAATCATCATCAAAGGCTTTAGAAAATCTAGACTTTGTTGTTGCTACAGGGGGTTTACAATCAGGGGGAATTTTATGATAAAGCTTATTGAATCTTCTGATAAAGTTTGATATAGGTTCACCAAAATTAATTTTAAGTTCATCAAACTCAGTGAGAAAGTAAAGAAGATATTTTTTCACACCCCACTAGTTTTTAAATATATTTGTAAGTTCTTCCCAATTTCTAATGGCATTTGCAGGTAACTGCCTAAACCAAATTCTTACATTTCCTTCAAGTGATTGTACAAAAAACCTCATGTAAATATTTTCTTGTTCAATATTCATGTTATCTAAAAAGTCTAAAAAGGCTTGAAGATGGTCTTCAGCAAAAGGACCGGTTTCTCGATTATACCTAGGAAGGTATTTCAAGTATCCAGCTGGGAATGCATTGAGATTAGGAGGTAAGACTAAATCTGCGTATCTAGCCTATACAATAGGTTGGAAAGCCATCGTGGGAGGTGGTGTATGAGGTGTTTGTGTGGATGAAGAAGATGAAGAAGATGAAGAAGAAGTTGAAGAAGGTGATTGAGCAGGTGAGGAACTAGTTGGAGGTGAAGAAGGAGGAGATCTCCTGAATAATTTCAAAGGAGTCTTAAGAACTAACTTCTGGACCTATGGATGATTACCTTCCTTTGTTTCAAAGAGTGGATTTGAATACACAGAGAAGGTCTCTTCGGGTTGTTCAGAACTAGAAGCTTCATGTTATCCAAAAGTGGGAGGAAATGAATAGGTGGTAGGGGATATGAAATTTGTTGGTTTAGATTATGGTAAATTAACACCCAAGTCAGACTTAGTTTTAGGTGATCCTAGTGGTAGTGAGGGTTTTGGATGAGTTTCAAATGAGTGAATGAGGAATGTTCATTTAAAATCAACTCCCCTGTTTAAGAGTTTAGCAACCCTGGGTGATAGGTGGGAGTAATCTGGATTGGATGGAATATTTCTATAAGGATCAAATGATGGTAAATATTTATATTGCAAGACTGAAGAGGAAGAAGAAGAGGGTTGCATCCCCTTTTAGAACTGGCTTTCCTCATATTTTTTTCAGGGTCTTACAAAGGATTAACTAAGTTACCCTTTGAGCGAGATTTGGTGTGCTTAAAAGGTCCCAGTTTGGGAGAGTGGAGTCGCTAGGTGAAGGATTTTAACCTTTCTAGACCTTTAATCACCTTAAAGCAATATAATACATATCGTTTCCCCAGGAAAACTTAATGAAATTCGAGTCCCCAGCAATGACGACAGTTTGATGTTGTACCTCTGAGATAATAATGGTCAGCTATTATGCCAAAGTGTCTAAGATAAATGTTTTGGGGGTTTTGTTTTAATTTGGGAGACCAATGGATGAAACAAATATAGAATTGATGTGCTTAACCCTTTGAATAATATCAATATCTCAGCAAAGGGCTGCTATAAATATTTACATAGTGAAATAGCTTTTGTGATGATGATGAGCAGAAACAAAAAAGTAATATGATTGCCACAATTTTCAAATAGAAAGGTAGATAATCATAAGTATGAAAACCTTTAAACTACATTTACAGGTTTGAGAACATACACATGAGCTTACAAAAGATGCTGATGACTTATTAATTCGAGGGAACTAATTAGACAAATAGCGCATTAATTCATATTCTTTATAGATTATCACTACAGAAAGCTTATAGGAATAGATTGAAATACAGTTGCTCCTACCTAGTTATCTCTGCAAGACACAAGTATATGAAGAAAAACATGATGAATGGCACTAGAAACACTTACAGGAAACACAAATTGTGCAAAATAGAATTCAGAATCCTTTGCTTCGTATTAATGATTTAGAAAGATTAATTACATTAGATGTCTAGAAATGCTTCTTCAAGGGTGCAACTCTTGATAACTCATTAAGAGAGTTATTTATACAAAGTAGGATGAAAAATATCCTAAACTTCTTTTCAAAAAATAGATTATTTTCATAATAAAAAATAAAACTGTCTAATGATTAGGCATTGCTTTGGTGCTACGCTGTGTGATGACTATCACTGAAAAAGTTCAAAAGTGGTTGAAGCTAGCTGACTGTTCCCTCAAAAGCTTAATGTTGTTCAATGATCCTTAATCAAGTAAATCTTTTAATTCTTCCCAACATTTCTTATCTGGGATAGAAATCTTTGTTACCCTCCTGTAGATTTCATCTAGGATGAAGAAAGAACCCCTGAGTGTTTTTACTATGAGAGCTGGTGTTGCTGATCCTTTGATATTGGCTACTGAAGTTGCCTGGGTGTCCACCTCTGTTAACTTCTTGACATAATCCTCGATTTCTTTGGCCATTGGATCCTTAGATGCTGGTAGTTTCCGTTGTATACTATGTCTGGTTCCTCTGTTTTGACAGTCAAGGCTCTGTGTGAATATTTTCCTCTTGCTCTATGTAATGGTGTTCTTCTTCTGAATATAGGCTCTTTGTCACGTCTTAGAGTAAATAGGTTCTACGACTAGTATCTGAACTATTTATATAAGCTCTGGTGTTCAGCTGATTACTTGCAAAACACAACAATAATTAAGAAAACATTGGTTCGCAGGGAAAAACACTTGATGGATTTTTGGAACAAGGATGCCTAAGGAAGGAGTTGTGGCAGTGTTCTGAACATAATTGGAGGCCAAATGGTGTCACAAAGGTTCAGGGTGGTGTTGAAGGGTTTAACAGGTTTATATTTTGAAACGAGAAAAAGGTACAAAAATGAAGGTTTTCGTGGTTATAAGGTTTAACGGGTAAGTTTTTGAATATAGCACAAAAATTCATGTTTACGAATAATAGACAGTTTATCAAGTTGGTGGGGAGGTGGTATTAAGGGTTGTCACACCACTTGTGAGGTGGAATCGATTTTCAGGAAGGGTCACCAGATATAGTCCATAGCTTAACATGTAGCCTCAGGGGGGGTCGGGGAAAACCACTTTATTGGGTGGGTATCGTTCGGCCATTAGGTGCGGCCGATATGGATGTGGAGCATTGATTAGGTGGAAGTTGATCTAACGGTAATCGGGCAAGGGAAGCGAGTGGGATATAAAGCATGGACTTAAGGAGGGGCCCAATGCTTTAAACCTTAGCGGTATGGGTTTATTTAAGGTTAATGACAGATTTAATATGATTGGGCAGAGCTCAATGAAGTGAAACGTGACGTGGAGCGGCGGTTGTGGGTCCAGGTGATTTAATGAATGAAGTGATAGCATATCACAAATCTCATTTTCTTCTACTTAATGGTTCTTTCACTTATGAATGTTGCGATGCGATATGATCCTATGGTGAGGAATCAGCAGTCATCCAACAGTTGAAAATGTTATTGCACATCGAACTTTCTTCTGCCCAATGGTTCATTCACTTATGAATGATGTGATGCGATATGATCCTTTAGGAAATAACCATTTCAACATCTCAAACCTTCAATTTCTACCTACCCTTCTATTCCTAACATATTTACTTATCCTTTCAGCCCAATATTTTCTTTTTATGAACAATTTATCTCTATTCCCTATTTCTTCCATTAGCTCATATTAAACTGTTGAGCCAATTTATTTTCTGCCTATAAGAACAAATCCAATTATGATGCAACTGTATAATTGGATAAACTAACCTAGTGTGGCATTTAAACAAACTGCACACAACTATTATTTTTCAATACTGAATTTAGAGCAAAGTAGTGGCATTTAGATTTGCAACACTTTCAGAGTTTATTTCTTTTTCTTTTCAGTCTAACCTAACACTTTATTTTGCCTTCATTTTTTAAGGTATCTACCCTAACATTTTCTTTGATATGGACATATCTATCAAAATATTTTCCTAACATTTTTTATTCAATATTCTTTTTGTCCATATCCTATCTTAACATTTTGTAAATACATTTTTATCTTTTGTCTAATTTATTCTAACTTATCAAAACCAAAAAATGCTACAACACTTGCAATGTACATAATGTGAAGCATCTCTAAGATATGGTGCAACAATTGTTGATGGGATTATTAGAGGTATTTGTAAGCTTGGCGGTTGCTCTCAACTAATGCAGTTACACATTATCACCAACCTATCCTTTTTTATGTCACTTTAGATTTGTCCTTCCATTGCACATGGCATAGTTCGTATGTGTTATGTTACAACCTGACATTGCTTTCTTACAGGAGCTCTGATAGCCTGTAATTTCGGGGTTTGTTACAAACACCCTAATTATGGTTAAATGACAAATATTGAGAACCCATAACCATTAAAGTTGATGACTTAGAGGAGAAAGGGATGCATTTATTTGATAAATTAAGGCAGTGTGCTAAATTTTAACGCGTAACAACCCCATTCATTCATTGAGGCCATTATTTTAGGATGAAATCACAACCTTCTAAGTATTAATTGTTATCTTAGCAACTATAAATATTACTGATGTCAATTTCCTTTTAAACCCTCATTGTTGTACTTATGTATATTCCGCACATAAAAAAAAATTGGCACAAAACAAAAGGCACATTACTTCACAAAACCAAAAAATTAGACCTACACCAAATTAGCGTAGTTATGGTTAAACAAAAAAATTGAACTCACCACAAGGATATGACCTGAATAAAACTTGGATATGGAGCATACCGATTCTAATGGTTGGTTAACACAACACATGTTTTGCATCCTTAGAAACATGATATTTATGGTTGGCCTGACTTTCAAATAGTTCACTAACAAGATCTTCCTCTCTTGTGTATGTTGGAGGTGCCATTTGATTACGAATGCACTAAGTTTGTAACAAAGTGTTGTCATGGAGAAAACCATTACTTGTTTAGAAAAGGACCTTCTACAAACAAATAACACGTATTTTCCAAAAGAATTCTTGATCACCTCAAGAAAAGATGGTTTTTTCTGAATGTACACTTGATACAGCAAATTCAAACTGTAAAAAAATTAAAAACAAGATACACTTGATCATAACAGTTTTTCTTATGTACGTTGGTGGACTTTATGGGATTCGTTAACATATATGTTGGATTTCGATATTATTGTTCTGTATGTAAAAATTCATAAATTTTAATAAAATATTTTAGATTTTTGTTAATTTTTAATATGCTCAATGTTTAATTTTTAACCACGATCTCCATTTAAATTTAATAACTTTACCTTGTATATACAATAAATCTATATTTAATTATATAATATATCATTTTTTAACCTAACTTCAAAGATTGTATAATAATTATTAATTAAAAATAAAAATATATTATAAACTTAATAACAATAGTACTTGATAAAGAGTTGTCCCCTTGGTTCATTGGTTCTAGTATGAGTTCTTTTTCAATTCCTTGTACTTTCTGTTTTCAATTTATGTTATCGATGAACTTTTTATTGCAATATTTGAAATATAAAAATCAATTAAAAAATAAATTTGTTTTTTAATTTTTTTAATTTTATCTTTCACCAAAAAATTATGTGATTTATCTATAGTTTAATTTTGGGAGTTTATTTTTTGTTATTTTTTGTTATTATTTAAATTTATTTATTTATAAGGTGATTGGTTGAGGTCTTATTATGGACTGTTTAATAATGTCCATTTCTATTAGTAAATATTTATTTTGTTTTTACTTTTATTTACTTTTTATTTAACTTTTTTTTTCTATTTTTTCTCTGTATTTTCAATTTAAGACGACAGATTTTAATGACAATAAATAAATAAATTTCCAATAAGTTTTTTAGTTTTATTATTTTTTAATTTGACTTTTATATATTTTTTCTTTTTCTATGGTTCTTTTTAAGATGACTAATTTTAAATAGGAAAAATTAACTAAAAAATTCCCAATAATTTTTTTTAAGTTTTATTACTTTTTAATTTGATTTATATATAATTTTTGTCTTTTTTCTATTTTTTTTCTATTTTCAAATTCCCATTCCATTAATCATAACATTTTTTTCTTCTTTTATAATTAATAACTACTATGTAATTAGTTATTAGTTTTTAGAATCTTGGAAGAATTTTTTTCCTAATTTTATTAAGAAAGTTTTATTAATGTATAGTTACTAAATTTGAGGATCTCATGAGCATTTTTTCCTAACTTTTTTGAATTTGTTTTATTTAAGCATAGTTTTATAATTTTTGACTTCAAGTATATAAAAAATTCAAGAAATTGATCTGAAATTGAATTCAAGAATTCAAGAAATTAATTTGAAGGTTTTTCTTTTCTTAAATTCCTTTAGTGTGTCTATGATTAATGTATGCTCTTTTGGGAGGTCAAAGGATTTGAAACTTCTGGTTATTATCAGGATCCCACTTTGAAGCTCCATATTATGTTTCAAGTAGTTGCAGATTGCTCGATATTTATTGGGATGCTAGTCATCAATTTTTCATTTGTTTAAGTTGGTTTGTTAAAGTTGTTTTATCTTCTTTCCTTGAACCAAACACAAAAGTTTGGTCTTAGTTACCATGCAAAAAATAATGTGTGAATTTTGTTAAAGCTAATCTTTTGCAACTTTATTCCTAGTTTTATTCAAAATGACTGTGTCAAAATCAACAAATTTAATACTAAATCACAAATTATAGACAAGTATAATATTTCAAATTTTTTTGAAAATGGTTATGATATATTTTATTTATTTTAGGAACTAAGTATTTTGGTTAGAAACTAACTGTTTTGATATCCATCTATAGTTACTGGCGATTTAATTTAAATAACCATGCTAAATATAATTTAGTTGTTAGATTAATAGTAAAATAATTGTTATTACAAATTATTCATAAATATTAATTACCTTGTCTTTACAATTTAATTTTAAAATTAAATTAATACTAAATCACAAATTATAGATCATCCCAACTCAATTTTTCTCTTCAAAAGAAAGAGATGCCATTTGGGAGACGACAATAAAAAATTTCTTTCCTATTCTCATGTCTCCATTGCCACAAACACAATTGCATTCAACTCTATATCAATCATGTTCAATTCCAATGAACTTTGTAGGAGACATTTGGTTGTGCAAAACAAGTTTTTTCACATTTACATCTCATTGAGTTGAAATTAAGTTTATCCATATCAATTTGAACTAAACACTGCCAAAAAAAATAAAGTTATAAAGCTTCAATACAACCAATGAGGTAGGGCGCTAACCAAACAAAAATATTTTAGCACAACATTTTCACTTTCATTTATTTTTTATGAAGACTTTAATTCATCGCCTCACACTCTGTCATATGTTCATACTCCAATTATTTATATTTAAACTAAGAAGCAACTAGTAAATAGCTACTAGCTACTACGTAGCAATTGTTAACATGTCAAATCAATAGTTAAAAAACAAATTTATTGGTGTTATATTTTTTAAATATATGTACATAAATAAATAAATAAATATTGAGTTATAATATATATTTTTTTCTATTATATTTTTAAGTTTTTTTATTCATATTTTTTATTTAATTTTCACCAAAATTTAATTGAAATTTATTAAAATTATAATATTTGGATTAAGCAATTTGCACAATCTAAATTTTTTTAAGGGGTTTTCAAAATATTGAATCAATTTATATAATAAAAAACACGCTTTAAATAAGAAAAGATCATAGTCTAGTTCCTAATTGTATCATGAGATTCCTACCCACAAAAAGCCAAAACATAAAATAATTAAATAATGTCATTGTGTTGTATATTTTTTTTAATTATTAATTTAAAAAAAATTAGAATATTAAAAAATATGTATAATATTTATTTATGATTAAAAATTATGACTTTATCTTTATTATTATATGTTCAAATTCAAAATAATAAAATAACCACTACTTCATAAATTTAACAATTAAATTCTTGCATGAAATAATCCGTTGTTTTATAACTAAAATATTTCAACGACCAAACCTTAAAATTAAATTATTATTTTTATTATGTTATAATTTATGAAAATATTTTGTACAATTTTATGATAATTGTGTTATCATTGGGCCAATTAATAATAGAAAATTTCTTTTATATTCGATTTTAAAACTTAATAATTAATTATGTATTTAATTGTTTGAGACATGGTTGCGGCGAATATCCATGAGGTGTAAATTAGTTGATTTATTTGGAGCAAAAGTTGGAGTAAGTCTTGTGTGATTTTGATAACTAATACATAATAGCTAGTCCATGTAACTTAGTTTAAATATAGCTAAATTTACTACCTTGTTCGCTTATATTCAATAAATTCAATAGTATAGTCAACTACAAGACAAATTCTATGATTCATACATTTCAAAGTTCAATAATTAAACTAATCCACAGGGAGCTCCTATACAACTTGGTTTGAAAAGAATCCCAAAACTTTCACAAATTTTCATATTAACGCTAACCTAATATTATATTCAATTTTGACAATAAATGAAAAATAAGATATTTTTATCTATATAAATATGGAATATAAATATAATACCATTTAATTTGCACATGTTAAACTTTGTTGTGTTGAGAGGTGCTCTCCATATAAATATAATACCATTTAATTTACACATGTTGAACTTTGTTGTACTGAAAGGTGTTCTCGAGTTAGTATGGTAGAAATGTTGTGATGTAATGTTTTGTTTGTGACTTTTTGACTCGGTCAAATTACATAAAAAGAATAATTATAAAATTATAATTATAATTATCAATAAAATATTTCATGTTAAGCTCTATATCAAGCACCAATAAAGATCAAATCTTTTGAAATGCAAATTTCTTTAAATTAGAGTGAAAAGAGATTTGATTTCTAAAAATCTTTGATATCTATTGAATTTAGTAGATCTAGAAATATATTCATATTGATACCTATTGAATTTAGTAGATCTAGAATTATATTCATATAGTATAATTATTAGTTCCATAACTAGAAAATTTTGCATGGCTAGCCTAAACCATTAACATAATTTAATGGTTATTTGGGAAGTCGCGAAATCGAAACCTCTAGGTCTCGAGGCGGTGGCGGGCACACCTTGACAGTGATAGGAGGGAAAGGAAGAGCCACTTTCAAGCTTCAAGTCTTTCGCTTCTTAAGTATATTTTTTCCTATATATGTCCATCAACCTGCTGTAAATCAAACTAAATTTTATGTTGAGTGCATCCCGTTGCATTGAACCTGGTTATCTCTTCTTAACTCGCCCTTGTAGGCTTGCCCCACATCACATATCTAGACAAAGGTATAGGACATTAATGGTGATATCACGATCACACATCTAGACAAAGGTAAGGGACATTAATGGTGATACCAAAGCACATTGTAACACATTGTTGGGATGGATAATAGGATGTCGAGCATCATCAATATGGAGAATGCACTGTAAGATACCCCACACAGGAACATTCGAGGGGATATTTGTATGGTTGGTATAAAACGTAGAAACAATACATTAATTACGTAGTAGATTTTTGTGGATAAATGTGGTGAATCTATTTTCCTTATCAACCAAGTTGCAATGGTTTGTGGGCCAGACGGGTACAGGGACATCACTTTTGAGAATCAGGCTGTGGGAGACATAGGAGTTCATCACATGTAGTTTCAAATATTTAAAATAAAAAGTTAAAATTTATGTGAAACACTAAAATCCTTGAGAAAAAGGGAAACAGAACAGCTTCTCTAGAATCCTGTGACATTCTGGTAGGCTACAATGAAACTTTTCATCGATACCACCTTTACGATCTCGATACTAGCATTGTAGTTGAATATAGAGACTATTTTTTGATGAGGTTTACTCACGGTTTGCTAGGATCTCTCCCATTACATTTTTCACCAGAGTTTTTAGATGGATCTTAATAGAATAGATTATGCTTCCTCTCATCACCATGCAAGGCCTCTTATAAATGATTTTTGGCATGTTTTAATGGACCCTTCTACGTCATAGTATGATGTTGGTCTTCTCTACATCTATGTACTCATCCTAAATTGTATCAATAGAAACTTATGATCGATGAGGACCTTATTGATGACTCATCTAGTGTTCTTGTTGTATATTGCTTCTTATGTATCTAAGATGCTCCTTATAGTTCAACTCCATTATTTAGCTATGTTCCACAAAATTTCAGAATGGGGGAGGAAGGGAGGTGAAAAAGGAGGATATGTGGGAGCACTACCAAATTTTAGGAAAATTCAGGTGGGACAGAGGGACATTGGGGATGTTGGGGTCCTTAGCATAGGGGTCTCATCACTAAAATTATAAAATATAAAAGTAATGATGATAAAATCTCAACAATAACAATTCATCCCATGAAAATTCATCATTGCATAGTATAATGGAAATGACATAATCCTACCAATCTTGAAATCCCGAAGACTGTTAAGTCATTGAGTTTTGAATGGGATATGAAATTCTACTTTCTCTATATGAAGTTTTCTGAAGTTGGAACCATTCTCAATCATTCTGAAACAATTAATGGTAATGTTTAAATTTTAAGTAAAAGTGACATTGTCTTTTATATTAACTTTTATATCTTTTTACTTAGAAAAGTTAATACAAAAGACAATGTCACTTTTACTTCAGAATTTAATATTAACATTAATTACCAAGGTCCTAGACTCTTCAAAGTTGTATCCATTATTTTTTCTCTATCTTCACAGGTTGTTAGACAAAAAATTTGGGGGGGAGCACCTAGGTGTCCCCCTTTTGGGGGAGGGGGGCACTCAAACATCCCCCTTTTGGGAAAATGAGTCCCCTACATTGGGGAAAAGTTTCCAAGGTGTTTAACCCCAAAGGCGATGAGGGAAATGTTTCCCCAAGCGTCTCCCATCATCAAAGCATGGGAAACATGGATGGCTTGCCCCCCACCATGGGGGATGCATCCCCGTGGAACCATGTTATTTAGTGATGCAAACATATGATTTACATGCATTATTTACTCCTCCTTTAGATAGGTCAAGGCCTATACCAAAGTGGGCCGTTTTTAGTCTAGTTGATGCAACAAATCTTTTTGCTAGTCCATTTGTATGATATCAAGAGGAATATTTTCTACCTCAAGACCATCCTATTCAGATTTCTATCTATTTTTAGGACAAATCAAATGCAACAAAGTCTCTAGGTAGTGCATTTGAGCACAATGAAGAAGGATCTTCTCTACTGTTGATTATTAAGCCTATTATCACTCATATTTCTTATGTGCCCACTGAACTACAATATCTGCCACTTAAATATTCCTAGAGATCTTTTTTTGTTTATTGATTATCTTGATGGTTTTATGTAGGATTGGTTAGGAGTTCAAGGGTGGTGATAGGGCCCTCTTCTTGACATTAAGTAGAGAGTAAATGTTATGATCTTGTATTGTAATGACTTATGTTTATGTGCATTTGTTTATTTTAAGGGGGATGTTGGAATCATTGGTGTAATTTGTACATGTGGTCGTGGCTCATTCATATCTAATATGTATCATCACGTACTAGTAATTATGGCCAAGGTCATATTTATTTATTTATTTTATAGTAGGTTTATGGTTAAGATTGGCCTAGTCAAACTATATGTAAGTTTAATAAGAAGCTAAAGCAACAAAAAATCTAAAATTAACAAGGCAATTACTTCAAAAAAAACTTCAATAGTTGTAAGCGTACTAACATGAAAAAAAAGATCAATCATAACAATAGTGAAATATTAGAGATTGTGGCCAGAACTTCACAGAATCTTTGAAGAACAGAAGTCTGTCTTAACAGGACATATTTTGTAATGAAGATCGTATAACCAGAAAAGAAGTACATTGAACAGAAACTCTCTTGAGAAGGTATATATGCTACTAACTTAGGTCAAACCCAAGGTGATATGCATGCTACTCTTAGCCAAAATAAACTCATTTAGACTACTTGTAATAGCACACTTTACCAAGGCTCTTAGTCTAATGCCTAAGAGCCCTTTTATAGCTATTTTTCCAAGTGTTTTTAGAAAAGGGGAGCTGAAATCCTTCACAAGTGATACTTATGAGTGGGAGTTACCAAACATTGAATGTAGGTAGAGTTACAAATGATTTCATGAGTGAGATAGATATGAATGTGAGCATGCATAACAATGCCGTTAATGTGAAAACGCATTAGTAACTCTTTATGCTAATAAAATAAGAAATATTCCCAATTAACATTATTAATAGAGTGGATTATTTCTAAACATCATAACACCTTAGAAACATGGGAAAAATTGGATAATAAATAAATGCTTGGACTTTTTCAACATATATAATAGGCCCCACAAACTTCAAAGACACCCCATGAGTCCATGGTCCAGGGTTTTCTGCTAGGGCCCACCATTTTTTAATATCCCAACAAGGTCCTTTTCAACATTTGGGGTCTTCTTTATTTTGAGGGATTTTCCTTGGGGACATCCTTGGTGGGATAAGGGATGTCCCCAACAGGTTCTGTTGTTCCATTTTTTATTTGAATAGATGTTCATGATTGTTGTAATCTTACATCCACATGATACATAGATCTAGAATCATAGAATAAACTTACAGCTAAAATAGAAACACTGGAAATGTTAATCAAAATTTTAGGTGTGCGTATTCACAATTGCTAAATGGTGAATTCAAGTGTAGACACTGCATATCAGAAGATGAAATTGACCCTGCAAGTAGAGAGAGACTAGATCTAATAAATTAGCAGCATGAATATAGTAGAAAGCAAACATAAGTTTGGAACAAGCATCACTATATTCTCATTCACACAATAGAAAGCCATATAATGCTACAATGTTGTTCTCAATGGACTACATTGGCTTCTTAGAGGCCTTGGACACTCTCTTGGTAGAGTCACTCTACTTAAGCCCACTATGTGTAAGCTACTCTACATTAGCTTCTTAGAGGCCTTGGGCACTCTCTTAATAGAGTTACTCTTCATAAGCCCACTATGTATAAGCTAAGCTAGTGTACCCTTCCTTACTAAGTTGACTTGACAAGAGAGGGAGGAAAAATTACAAAAGTAATGGCTGATAATATCCTTCATGAAATAAATCATCTGCCACATGTAAAAGGAATATTTCCTCAAGGGATGTGCCCTACTTAGCATGTGTAACTCGAGTTATAAATGCATCATAACTGTCATATAATTTTTCATAATCTTACACTGACCAAAAATAGAAGATACCAATTGCCAGTGTAAAAACCTTATGAAATCTGTCATAGGGCTGTAAAAAAATATTTCCCACACCATGTTACAATGAATCTCGTCAACACTTATGTGATGTATTCCTAAAAGAACAACTTGGAGAAATAACAAAACTAACAATGATAATGGGATTTATACTCAGGGATATTCCTGAGCACGATAAGACCTGCAGGAGATGTCGCAACATCTAGGGATTTTTCTGTACTCAGCCCAGGTATAACAAACATGTCCTAGTCCTTGGTAAACTCCCCCAATGACATAGATTATCATGGTTCTCAAATCAAAAGATGCATTATTGAGCTCTAAGTTTTTTTTTTATGTTTTTCCTTGTTTGATAGAGCCAATTATTCTATCTTGCACAAGTCAAACCCAAGGCTTCTTGGAAGAAAGAGCGGGAGAGGCAATTTTTAGAAACTTCTAAGTTAGAAGCATTTTTTTATATAATATATATTTTTATATATTTTGATGCATATATGTCAACTAAAACATGTAGAATGATGGAGTAGTTATTAAAATGATAAAAACATGGATGAAACCATATAACGTCAATCATCTAGTAGTTACAATCTTCATCAACCACGTCCACAACATCTTAATCCTCATCAAACTTAATGTTTCAAAGTTTCAAAATTCAATATATAACATTTGTCATCACTAAAGTTGTACTTGTAACCATTACCAAACTATAACAAATAATATCAAACATAAAATGAAATGTTTCATGAAGCATCATATTCATAATTCATTACCAATGAGTTATAATTTCCAACTTCGAACTTCAAACTTAAATTGTCATGTATTGTTTACAAAAATACCATAATAAATATGAAAGAGTCAATAGTTATAAAAGTTCTAGAAACTAGAAAAGACAGCTAAATTTACTATTTACTAAAATTTCTTCTTCCCAAGATAAACTTCTAATTTATTTTCTCGTGATATATGAAAAAATGGGAGTCTCCTCCCACATGGTCTAACTCTGCAATGGTTGTTAACCATGTCTAGAAACAGAAGGCACATTACCTCCATGCAATCTTGCAGATGGAGGTGGCAACAAAGCGGGTGCAACTTGAGCCTTGCTAGTGGATGGCGGTGGCATTATTATTGATATTGTTGTTGCGGCTTGATAACCGCTATCCTCATCGTTCAAAAGTTATGCTTCCAAATTCTCTAAATGTAAGGCTCCATCCTCCAAATTATCCTCCTTTGAGTTGTTGTCCTAACTGATATATGCTCCATTTGTTGAAAAACATGTAACTTGGTTTGGTCTTCATAAATGTGAAATGTACTTTGATTCTTGTATATTGTAAAATGAAAGAAAAATTATTATTATTATTTTTGGAGCATGGGTTTCATGCTCATGGTCTTTTATTTTAGAGGTCAAGCACCCATTGAGTGTTTCTAGGGTTTGTCCTAGGTCAAGAAATCAAAAGAGTCATTTTCATAATTTGAAGACCCCATCGGGCACATTGTAACTTGTAAAGAAAATTATTTGTCATTAAAATATAAGAGTTTCAAAATCTCCTTCAAGACCAAGTTGACCTAAATTCAGTAGCCATGTCCACCTTAAGAAACCTATATAAGGGAGGCAACTCGTCCTCCTTGGAAGAAATGCATTCACTCACTCATCTAAGTGAAGAAGTAAAGTAAGAAAGGAAACAAAGAAGGAAGAGGACAAAGAGCTCTTGTTTTAGGTTATTTCTCTCTAACACGTGTGAAGGAAGGCTAGGGATTTTTTTTGCTGGACTAGAGTTTTTCCTCTATAGGTTTGATCTTGAAGAAGGAAGAGAAAGAAGGTCAGCAAAGGCCACAATGAGTCATATTTAAGCACTAGATGAAGGAGAAAGCCAAGAGAAGGTTTGAGGAAGCATTGGGAGGCAAGGACAAGCTCACATGTGTGGCAGCAGCTGCTGCTGCGGGGGGGAAATTTCAGACCTGCAATAGAGGTTGAAATTTTGAAGCTAGAGGTCAAATTTGTGCTATTGGAAGAGATTTGAATGGGTTTGACTTGATCTAAGGAAACACATCATTATAAAGGGTTGGAATTGGTCTTGGAGGGTATTGATCTTGCTCTATAGGTTGTGCAATTCATCAATTGAAGAATCTATAAGAAGAGAATAGATTTATGGGTTTTCCTCTTAAGTGGAGAGGTTTTGGCCCTGGCTTGCAACCTACATTATGTGCTCTTGTGTACTATTGTTCTTCTTGTTTTGGTATTTGTTTGATAATACATAAACATAATAATAAGTGAAGAAGCTAATAAGTAAGAAAAAGCAAAATTACATCACAAGAAATTATCAAGAAAAGAGAAATCACTCCAATCGTTGCCCTATAGATTTCTCAACATGGTATCAAAGATAAGGTTGGCTAAGGGAATTATGGAGATCTCTACCACACTGAAGAAGGTTCTAAAGAAGTGTTCAAATGTAGACAGCCATCTCAAGAAGATATTCAAAGAAGCATGCAATATTATATTTACTCCAAAGAAGGAAGTGATCAAGACAAAGGACAAAGGACTCTTCTCAGCACTCACTAACACATTTCAAGAAGAGAGCATTTGGGTGATCGATAGTGGATCATTAAGACATATGACCGACCATCACAAACAACTAAAAACACTATCAAAAGTAAAGTCCTCTTATTTCATAGAGCTTGGTGATAATAAGAGATATCCTATGAGAGGAATTGGATCAACCTCACTAGATTTGGAGAATGGAGGAAATATTCATCTTAACAACATCTTATTTATTCCAGGTTTGCATAAGAATTTATTTTTCATTTCAAGTCAAGAAGATAAAGTTGATAGAGTGGCTTTCATTGATGGAAAAGTTGTAGTATGGGGTAAAAACTCAAGCATAGGAAATGCAGGAATGATTGGGATTCATGAAGGAAGACTTTATAGGCTTCTAACTCCCCTTGCTCAAGCATTAGTTCACATTGAAATAAGCCCATGTGAACTTTGGCACAGAAGATTTAGTCATCTCCACTTCAAAATCCTTCCAACACTAAATTCAATAGTAGATGGAATCCACAAACTAAAGAAAGATCACGAAGGAGTATGCAAGCAATGTGCATTAGGTAAGAACACCAAGAGACCATTTGGGAGTAGTGCTTCAAGGCCAAAAGAAATATTGGATCTCATTCATTTGGATGTATGTGTTCCTATGACTCCTAAATCAATTTGATGTTATCTATATTATGTCACAGTTATAGATGACCATTCAATGAAAACTTGGATTTACTTAATGAAATCCAAGGATGAAGTATTTACCAAATTTCAAGAATTCAAAGCTGAAGTAGAGAACCTTACAAAAAGAAAGATCAAGATATTAAGATATGATAATGGAGGAGAATAGCCACGAAAGGAAATTATAGCCTTTTGTAAGGAGTCTGGGATTAACAGGGAGTTGATATTCTAATATAACCCCGAACAAAATGGAGTTGTAGAACAAAAGAATCAGTCCATTGAAGAAAGTATAAAAGCTATGTTACATTATCAATATTTACCGAAATGTCTGTGGGGTGAAGCTACTAAGACAACTATATACATACAAAATTGAAGTCCCCACAGGTCACTAGATAACAAGACTCCCAAAGAAGTATTCACTAGACAAAATCCAATAGTGGACCATCTCCAATTTTCGGTTGTCCTGTCTGTATTCATATACCTAAGAACAAAAGAAATAAGTTGGATCCACCACACATGAAGGGAACATTTTTTGGCTACAGTAACTTTTCTAAGCCCTATAGGATTTACACAAAGGAAGTACAACGAACAGAAGTTAGCCGAGTTCTGATATTTGATGAAAGTATTGCATTCAAGAAATCAAAGGATCTCCCTATAGACTTTGATGATGAAGAACTTCCAATGTTTGAAGAGGAAGTTACTAAGGAGGAAGAAGAATCAAATCATGAAGATGAAGGTCCAAGTGAACTTATATAACCTGTGGTAATCCCTGAAACTAGAAAGAGACCTAATTGGTTGAAGTCTACACTTCTTGATGCAGAAGGTCATGGAGCAGTTCAAGGCACATTCAGGGAAAGCAAGAAGCCTAAACAATATTCTAGGTATGCAACCTATCTAACAAACTTGATAGAAGCAAATCCATCCAACATTGAAGAAGTTATCACACACCAAAAATGGAAGGATGGCATGATCAAGAGTATCAATTGATAATGAAAAATTGAGTTTGGGAGATCATACCTAGGCTTGAAGACAAATCTGTGGTAACTTCCAAATGGCTCTACAAGATTAAACATGTAGTAGATAGAAGTATTGATAAATATAGGGCAAGAATTGTGGATAGGGGCTTCTCTCAATAAGAAGGCATTCATTATGAAGAGAAATTTTCTCCGATGGCAAGGTACACAACTATAAGTTCATTGGAATCTCTGGAAACATTGATGCGATAGAGCATCCACCAAATGGATGTGAAGACTTCATTCCTAAATGGCACAATTCATGAGGGTGTCTATATAGAACAACCCTTGGGATTTGAAGGTAAATATAGAAAGGCATATGTTTTCATATTGAAGAAGGAATTATATGGCCTCAACCAAGCACCAAGGGCATGGTATGCTAGACTGGATGCACGCTTTCAAATATTAGGCTTCACAAAGAGTTTTTCTAATCAAAACCTTTACATTAAGGTTGTGAAGGGGCCTTATATTACTTATGGTGCAAGATGATTAATAGCACAAACTGATTTTTTCCCTATAGGTTTGAAGGTCGAATTGAAGAATTTAAGAAGCATGTAGTAGTAGAATTTGACATGAAGGATCTAGGGCTAATGCACTACTATTTGGGACTGGAAGTCTAGCAAGGACCTGATGAGATCTATCTAGGTCAAGGTAAGTATGTGATCAAGATGTTGAATGATCTGAATAGAAAATGGCATCAACCTATGGTATTCATCCACCCATGTTATTCATCCACCCTTGGAATTTACCCATGGTATTGTAAGTGACATCCACCCATGGTATTCATTCACCCATGGTATTTTCCCATGGTATTGTGATATCCACCCATGGTATTCATTCACCCATGGAATTGACCCATGGTATTGTGACATCCACCCATGGTATTCATTCACCCATGGAAATTGACCCGTGGTATTGAAACCAAAAAATACTATAAGTAACAAGTCGCATTTTGTAGAGAAGTGGCCAATCAAATGTCTCATGCCCACAAGAGTTGAGCATGGTGGTTAACGCCATGATCAGTGGTCAACTGAGGCAATATGCAACATTGTTGGTGCTGCCCTTCTTATACTTGATATTCAAATGGAAATGTTGCAGGTATGTGGACTACTTTTGATGGCGATCATTCTGCAACTTCTCTTGCGTCTGTATGAACTGCAGGGGCTGGTGGTCTATGTGGATGACCGTTTCCTTTCCCAAAATGTAATGCTTCCATTTTCGACATGCTTGCGCAATTGAATATATCTCTTTGTCATAAGTGGGAAACTTTCAGACTGTGTTTGAAAGTGTCTCACTGTGATATGCCACTGGATCGCCGTGTTGAGTAAGGACTACCCCAATAGCATAGTCAGAGGCATATGTCTCAATCTCAAATGGTTGTTGCAAGTCTAGTAATGTGAGCATTGGTGCCAAGCAGAGGAAATATTTCAACTCTGTGAATGCCTTTTGTTGAGATTCATACCAAAAGAATTTTTCTTTCGCTCCTCCCTTAGTGACTTGACTCAAGGGGGAGGCCCTAAACGACATTTTTTTGGTAATCTACCGCCAGTGATTTTATGATAAAATCATCTTTTTTGTTGTAGTTCTCGGAGAGATCTTTCCAACGGGGTATCATGCACATCAAATGGAGACAATATGGCCAAGTCACAAACCCGGGAATTTGGTTGTCCAACTAACCCCAACGGGCCCATAAAATCTTGGTGTTACATCTCCTCGGGTTAGGGTTTTTGGTTATTTAAGGTTTCCTCTTATTGTTCAATAATAAAAAGGCCCTTGAGCCTCATTGTAATAGAGTTCAGAGGCAAGTAGCCACCACATCTCTTCTTAGAGATAAGCTACCATCGCCCGAGCTAGTTCATTTCCATTTCTCTTTGTAAGCCTATTTCGGTATTTTACATTAATGAAATGAAGTATTATTTCTGTTATAAATCTATATTTATGGTTATATCTATAATTTTTTGCATTCCTATTTAAATATGGAACAGTGGTATCAGAGCGGTCTTCTCTTTCTCTGTTTTTCTTTTCATGTCCCCAACGAGGTCAGGATATAACGAGTTAGGGCTTGAATTGGTCGAACCTTTGCAAGACCAGCCTCGCAAATCCTGACGGCCTCCCATGGTGAATGAAAAGAAAGATGAGGGGGAAGGAGATCCTATCAAAATATTGCTTGAAGAGGCCCTCCAGTGACAAAGGAACACAATGATGGACAACTTTGCCTAGATCCTTTAGCAACTACACATGGGTGACACATCTAGTTCCAAAAACTATTCTGGAAATGCCACACCCATTAAGGTACAAGTTAACTTTGACATTCACATATTTGAGGGTTAGATAGATGCAGATGTTGTAGATAAAGGGTTAAATATGGTAGAATTGTATTTTTTTTTTCATGATTTTTTCGGTCGGGAAAAGATTACGTTCGCTCTTCTCAAAGTTGCCCCTCACATCAAGGACTGGTGGGAAACCTACTGCAAGCAGAAGGATGAAAGTACGGCCTCACTATTTTCAGCCACATCCACTTGGAATTCATTATAGGATGCCATCAAAGAGAAGTACTACCCTGTCAGAAGCTATGAGGATAAATACATAAAGTGGACCACGCTACGGTAGGGAAGGGACCAATATGTGCCATAGTTTACCAATATTTTTCATACCCTTCGCACAAAGTTGGCTATCAAGGATTCTGATAGGGCCCCTCCACATGACAACAAAAAATGGACAAGGTCGTGGAGGAGTATGAGGACATCTCCACCTCCCTCGCAGGGGTACCTCTCCACTGTCAAGTCAAGCATTCCATCGATCTGACAACAGGTGCACCGCTGCACAATGGACCAATATATCAGTGCTCCATTCTGGAGAACAATGAAATCAAGAGGCAGATTCAAGAGTTGCTGCAGAAAGGTCACATCCAACCGAGTTCATCGCCCTGTGGGAGCTCGATCGTGTTGGTACAGAAGAAGGATGGGACTTCAAGACTCTGTTTTGACTATCAGGCACTAAACAAGATCACTGTCGAAAATAAGTACCCGATCCCAAGTATTGATGACCTTCTGGACCAACTGAAGGTGGAAAAATATTTTGACAAGATAGAATTGAAGTCAGGATATCACCAGGTACCAATCAAACTCTCTGATGTGTGGAAGACTGCCTTCAAAGCTAAGGAGGGCCTTTTTGAATGGTATTTATGCCTTTTGGGTTGACTAATGCTCCTACAACATTCATGAGGCTGATGGATGACATTTTGCATCCATTCACCAACTCATTTGTAGTGGTATACTTGGATGACATCTTGATCTTCAGCCAGGGTTGGGAAGAGCACCTCCATCACATCCGAAGGTTCTCCAAACACTATGGAAACACAAGCTATGTGCCAATTTGGAGAAATGAAATTTTGGCATGAACCACGTTTAATATCTTAGTTACATTATTGATGAATGGGGGGTGCATGTGGATCCAGGCAATATACAAGTCATTCGAGATTGGACATCTCCAACCACTCTGACGGAGATCTGCATCTTTCCAGGTCTTGCCAATTTCTACCACAGGTTCGTATTGAGATTCTCTCTTATCACTTGGCCCTTGAGTCAAGTCACCAAGGGAGGAGCGAAATAAAAATTCTTTTGGTCTAAATCCCAATAGAAGACATTCACAAAGTTGAAACATTGCCTCTTCTCGGCACCAGTGCTCACATTACCGGACTTGCAACAACCATTTGAGATCGAGATAGATGCCTTTGACTATGCTATTGTGGCAATCCTTACACAACACGAGCATCTAGTGGCATATCACAATGAGACACTTTCAGACATAGTCTGGAAGTATCCCACTTATGACAAAGAGATGCATTCCATTATGCAGGCCTGCTGACAATGGAAGCATTACATTTTGGGAAAGGAAACGATCATCCACATAGACCAACGGCCCCTGCAGTTCATACAGATGCAAGGGAAGTTACAGAATGATTGCCATCATAAGTGTTCCACATACCTACAACAATTCCATTTGAATATCAAGTATAATAAGGGCAGCACCAATAATGTTGCAGATTGACTCATTCAACCACCAATCATGGCATTAACTACCATTCTCAACACTTGTGGGAACGAGACTTCTGATTGGCCACTTCTCTACAAAAGCGACCCAGAATTTGGCAACACATAGTAGATGCTCTTGGAGGGTCAGCATATTCTAGATTTTCACCTCCAGGATGTCATGTTATGCCACTTGGGTAACCTTTGTCTTCCTTCAAGCAAGCGTGCCAAGATGATTTGGGAAGTGCACTAAAGCCGGGCTACTGGGCATTTCAGGGTCGAGAAAACGATGGCAGTATTGTAGAAGTATTTCTATTGGCTGAATCTTCGACAGGATGTCTAGAATTACATCAGATCCTACATTGCCTAGGTCATTGCCAAACCGATCATCTAGAAGCAAGGTCTCTATACTCCACTGCCTACCCTAATCGACCTTGGGAATCCATATCCATGGATTACATGTCAGGCCTTCCTTCAACTAAGCATGGAAACGACTGTGTTTTTGTGGTTGTTGACAGATTCTCGAAGATGGCCATTATGGTGGCATGTTAGAAGAATATCACAGCAGAAACCATTGCTAAACTCTTCTTTGAATGAGTGTGGGTACACTTTGGGATCCTACAGTCTATCATCTCAAATTGGAACAACAGGTTCCTCAGTATATTTTGGTCCAGTCTCTAGTCGATGCTGGACACCAAACTCACTAAGTCCACAACCTTCCATCCCCAAACTGATGGCCAGATAAAGGGTGTCAATAGGATGATTGTACACATTCTGCGTATGTACAACTCAAAGAATACACGCACATGGGATGAGGGCCTCCCCTATGTTCAACACAACTATAACTGGGCTCTACACAAGTTGACTGGCCTTTTAGGTGGCTTGGGATTCGAGCCACTATGTCCCATTGATGTGACCATGCCATTTGCAGCTAGTTAGAAAGATTTGGCTCATGTCCAATCCGAAACCGATAAGGAAAACAAATTCATTGAGCACATCCAACATATCTGCTAGTAGGTCCACAACATTATGGAGAAATAAAATTCCAAGTACAAGCAGGGACATGATCAACATTGGGCGCCACACAAGTTTCAGGTGGGCAACAAAGTCTGGTTGCATTTTCAAAAGGAACACGTTACTCGAGCCTATCAGTAACTCTGACCACTCCGACATGGTTCTTACACCATTACCAAGGCTGTGGGAGATAATGCATTTGAGCTCTGAATTTCGCCATTCCTTAGCCTACACCCAGTGTTCAATGTGGACCACCTTCAGCCATAGTTTCCACCATTACTAGACACATCTGACATTGCAGAAAAACTCACACCAACAGAGTTAAATCCAGATTACATGGAACAAGTTGCAACTGATTGGATCATGGGCACGTAGATCAAGCACACTCACCAATAGAAGATCCAACTATATCAAGTTATCAAAGCAGGCCAACTCCTTCACCAAAGCAAGTGGCTCAACAGGGACCAAGTTTAGTAGAAGTTTCCTCATCTCATGGAGGAACTCAATGCAATGGGGACCATTGCTTCCTAAGGGGGGAGGAATGATCCAGGTGGATATTGGTGGCCACCCGCCAATTCCACTTGGACCCCAACCATTTTTTCTTTCAGTTTTTTAGTTTCCTTAATTATAACACAATTTACTATTTTTAGTAGTTTTTTCGGGTCCTAAACTTCCAGAGCCGTTTCGAGGCCCTAAACGACGTTGTTTTGGTACTCTATTGCCAAAAAATGTTTGGTAAAATCATCTTTTCATCGTATTCCTTAGAGAGATATTTCCAACGGGGTATCATGTGCATCAAATTAAGATAATATGACCAAGTCATGTCCCCAGGAAGTTGGTTGTCCAACTAACCCCAATGGGGCCCATAAATTCTTGGTGTTACATCTCCTCGAGTTAGGGTTTTTGGTTATTTAGGGTTTGCTCTTATTGTTCAATAATAAAAAAGGCCCTTGAGCCTCATTTTAATGTAGTTCAAAGGTAGGTAGCTGCAACATCTCTTCTCACATATAAGCTACCATCGCCCAAGCTAGTTCATTTCCATTTCTGTTTGTAAGCATATTTCAGTATTTTACATTAATGAAATGAAGTATTATTTCTGTTGCATCTATGTATTTATGGTTATATCTGTAATTTGTTGCATTCATGTTTAAATCCAGATCAATGGTATTAGAGCAGTCTACTCTTTCTCTTTTTTTCTTTGCATGTCCCCAACGAGGTCGAGATATAAGAAGTTAGTGCGTGAATTGGTCGAACCTTTGCAAGACCAGCCTCGCAAATCCTGACAGCCACCCATGCAGATGAAAAGAAAGATGAGGGGGTAGTAGATCCTATCAAAATCTTGCTCAAAATGGCCTTCAAGTGACAAAGGAACGGGATGATGGATAACTTTGCCCAGATCCTTCAGCGGCTACCCAGGGGTGACACATCTACTTCCAGTAGCTACTTCTAGCATGGGACTGCGAGAGCTCTTACACATCTTATTTAGACTAAGAACTAGAGCACTGGAAGAATCGATTGCATGAAGTATCTACTTTGCACTGTAATGTGATGACCAAGTCCTCCACAAAGCATTTTCTTGGGCCAAGCAGGAATAATTTTTTGTTTTTCATTTTTTTGCAGGAATGTTTTCGGGTGGCGAGTTTGCAGAATAGTTCTAAAAATCTTGTGAAAATTTTACAAAAAAAAATAACATATCTAGATTCCTTGTGAAACAATACCCAAATTCAAAAAGATATTCAATCGAATTGAAGTCCGGATGAGGGAGATATCACTAATTTAAAATCATCTATGTTGTAGAAATGTTTCTAACGACAATTCGTGGATGGCAGCTCTCCCATATTATTTCGCAATTTTGATGCAGATTTTCAGAAAAGTGATTGTAGATTTGAGCTTCTCTTGAAAAATCGCTCAATTTCAAAAAATAAAAGGGTCGAATCGGAGTTCAGATGTGGGAGATATCGCTGATTTAAAATCAACTATTTTTTCAGAACATTTATGACAGCGAAAATGTTGCAGTGTGATTTTGAGATTCTAGAGTGTCCAAATAAGGATTTCCAGCACATGAGAAGATGAAAAATGATCCTCCTGTTTCCAAAAACCGAGTTATACTGACCGAGTTATTTCCACTTTAATTCTAGAGAAGGTTCCCTTTGGAGATGTGCCCTTCCACCCCGCTTTATTAGGCACATGCTTGACATTCATCAGTCTCAGCATAGCAGCATTTGGCTTGGGTTCTTTGGAGACATGCCCTCCCACCTGGGGTTATGTAAGCACCTGCTACTTCATCAACAACTAACATCACGGTTATGGGTCAACCGCACAAAATCCTTGTCATGGAAGTCCATTTGCTAGGTCACACATTGTTAGTAACATAGTTGGTCACAAGCATTACAGGGTATCTCTATCCTCAGATTTTCTTTTTTCATGGTTATGGGTCATCCACAAACCCATACTTCATTGAATTCCATTTGCTAGGCTACACACTGTCAGTATCACAGTTGGTCACCAACATTACATGTTATCTCTGTCCTCGGATCGTCGTTCATCATGGTTATGGGTTAACCACATAAAACACTTCTCTTCAGTGGCTATTCATATTCAAAAAAGGCTTCGCAAGAGGGAACTTCATGTAATGGGGACCATTGCTTCTTAAGGAGGGAGGAATGATCTGAATAGAAAATGGCATCAACCCATGGTATTCATCCACCCATGTTATTCATCCACCCATGGAATTTACCCATGGTATTGTAAGTGGCATCCACCCTTGATATTTATCCACCCATGGTATTGTAAGTAACATCTACCGATGGTATTTATTCATCCATGGTATTTACCCATGGTATTGTGATATCCACCCATGGTATTCATTCACCCATGGAATTTACCCATGGTATTGTGACATCCACCCATGGTATTCATTCACCCATGGAATTGACCCGTGGTATTGTGACATCCACCCATGGTATTCATTCACCCATGGAATTGATCCATGGTATTGTAACTAAAAAGTACTATAAATAACAAGTTGCATTTTGTAAAAGGACAATCTTTCCACCACAATGTAGCTTTTACATTTATTCTTTGTTTTAATACAAAAATTCTTTGTGGTTTTGTTTATTGGGCATTCTCCTCTTTTTCTTCTAGAATTTCAATTTTTCATATCCTAGGGGCCTCCTCCCCCAAGATCCATTTAAAATTTTCAGATCTTGGGGGCCTCCCCCAAGATCTGGATCATTGAAGAGGTTTGACATGATGGATTGCAAACCCATGACAACCTTCATGATCACAAACTTGAAAAGACTAAGGATTTCTAAATCAAGCCTTGCGGATCCTTCTAGATATTGACAATTGATTGGCTCACTGATGTACTTGGTGAATACATGACCAAACATATGTTTTGTAGTAATGTTCTTAGTCAATTCCAAATGGAGCCGAAGCACGATCATTGGATAGCAACAAAACATATAATGAGATATCTGTGAGGAACCATCCACTACTGCCTAAAATATGATAGGAGGAGTGATGTCCATTTGATTGGATATACAAATTATGACTAGGGAGGCAGTGAGAAAGATGGAAGGAGCACTACATGAGGATGTTTTAGTTTGTGATCCTCCATGACCTCATGGATGAGCAAAAATAAAGATACAGTTGCTTTGAGTAGTGTCGAGGCTAAGTATATTGTAGCTTGTGAAGTAAGCAGAGAAGTTGTCTGGTTGAGGAAGTCGTTGTCCAACTTGATTGACAGACCAATGGACCCTACAATGATACACTGTGATAACACCAGTTGTATAAGATTTTCTAAAGACCCAATGTTTCATGGAAAGACAAAGCATATAAACAACAAGTATCACTACATTTAGAAGCTAATACAAGATGTTGTATTGTAGCTACGATATATCTCCACTGATGAACAGGTAGCTGATATTTTGAAAAAATCTCTTCCTAAGAAGAAGCATGTGTATTTGAGAGACAAGCTTAGTTTGGTTGATATATCTTCCTTGGCTGAGGGGGAGAGATAGGCACATCATTCTTGTCTTCACTTGGGAATAATAATGGAGGATTGGGTAAGAATATAGCATCTGATACTCTTTGAGGATGAGGTAGGGTATCCAAGATAAGACTAGTCATAGGGGAGCGATATTCCTTGAGGATTGGTTATCCAAGATAAGAATAGTCCTGATGGAACATACTCTTAGAGAACACGAGTGGGGTCTGTTTTGAGAGAGACAATTATGATGGTGTCTATCAATCATTGGTATCACCAACATTGTTCTTTGATCATGTGGAGAGATAGAGTTGTTAGTCAAGGCCTTAATATATGAGAATGCTGGTTGGTATGATGCTAAACAAACGGGTTACCAATTTGAATCTTCTTATGAGATCTCTTTAGATTAAGAATGTTCATGTACCATTTATGAATACCTTCCTAGTTAAGAGGGAGTGTTGAAAAATGTGTAACTAGGTTCAGTTTTCATAAATATGGAATGTAATTTTGATTCTTGTATATTGTAAAATCAAAGAAAAAATATTATTATTTTTTGTGAAGCATGGATTTCATGCTCAAGGTCCTTTATTTTAGATTTCAAGAACCCATTGAGTGCTTCTAGGGGTTTTCCTAGGTCAAGAAGTCAAAAGAGTCATTGTCATAAGTTGAAGACCATGAGGCACATTGTAACTTGTAAATAAAATTATTTTTGTCATTAAAATTGTCAAAATACCCGTCATGACCAAGTCAACCTGGCAGCTGAAAAGTTAGCGTAAATTGAGGAGCCATGTCTACCTTAAGAAGCCTATATAAAAGAGGGACCTCAACCTCCTTAGAAGAAATTCACTCACTTACTCACCCAAGTGAAGAATAAAAGAAAGAAAGGCCATGAAGAAGGAAGAGGATGAAGAAATCTTGTTCTGGGATATTCCTCTTTCACACTTGCAAAGGAAGGCTAGGGTTTTTGCTACCAGACTAGGGTTTTTCTTTTATAGGTTCAATCTTGAAGGAGGAAGAGAAAGAAGGTTAAAAAATGTCACGTTGATTCATCATCAAGTACTAAAAGAAGGATAAATCCAAGTGAAGTTTTGAGGAAGGCTTCAGTGGCAAGAATGAGCTCACACGTGTGGCTACAAGTGGCTGTTGAGTGGGGCGAAATTTCAGACCTATAGTAGAGGCCCAAATTCTGAAGCTGGAGGTCAAAGTTGTGCTACTGGAAGAGATTTGACTAGGTTTGACTTGATCTAAGAAAGCACATCATCCGGAAGGGTTGGACTTGGTCTTAGAGGGTATTGGTGTTGGTCTAGAAGTCATGGAATTTGTCAATTGAAGAATCTATATGAAGATAAGAGATTTGCGGGTTTTCCTCTCAAGTGGTGAGGTTCTTTCCCTAGATTGCAGCTTAGATTTTGTGTTCTTGTGTACTATTTTTCTTCTTGTTTTGGTAGTTGTTTGATGATACATAAACATAGTAATAAGTGAAGAAGCTAATAAGTAAGAAAAAGCAAAAACACATCACAGGCAGTTATCAAGAAAAGATAAATCACTCTAATCATTTCCCTATAGATTTCTCAACACTATCAACTCAAGTACACTCATGGAAATGTGTCAACAACCTCAATTTTTAGTTTACATAAACCAATCTTTCTGTCTAGTTTTCATTGAGGCAGTTTCTTTTGAAATTATGGATGAAGCTATAGGTGCTCCAACATCCCTTTGCAGAAGAAGTATTAACCACTTGTGAAAACACTTTAATTGCCAATTTTTCCAAAGGTCCCCTGGAGCCATACATGTTCCACCAATCAACGAGATCCAATCCATTCTATCATCAATTCCATGCGAAGTACCAAACATTCCAATTTGACTCAAGTATTTGCTTAATTCTCCATAGATTCAAGTACACTCTTCCCTGTCAGGGATCAGCTTGCCTAATGCTAGCATGTACCCATTTTGTACCTCTGGATTTGTATGGGACATGTGAGAGTAGAATTTTGGCATAACTACATATGCTAAGGAATGGAATGGAACATTAAGATTATCCCACCTTTTGACCACATGATTGTGAATATGATCATACAAGATAGCATCTTTCGACTGAAAAATATCTTTGATTTTCCCTAACATGCTATCCATCTTCTTATACACCTCCCCAACCACCGGCACATCTGTATCTATAAAAAGAATCATTTTATAAATGGGTTTAGTGAACTACAAAACATTAGTCACAATTGCCCAAAAATGGCCATCAAGAACAATATCCTCCACCTCTTAAAATCTTTCTTATCAGATGTGGTTATAGCCCTGTCCTTTAATACCTGCCATGATTCATTTGATACCATGCTAGCCAATTCCTCCCTTACCTTCAAAAGGTGCTTGAAGGTGAGGTAATAGCTAACAAATCTAGTCTTTGCAATCTTCAATAGCTCCAACCTTGAGTGACTGTGGAAAAGGCCATGGGCATTCCTATGATTGGCAATACATCTTATCATGTACTTTCATTTCTTGTACAATGAACCAATCAATTTGTATTCAAGTTCCTTTATCTTAATAGTGTCATGCATGAAAAGGTTCATTGTGCAAACTAAATGCCCAGACCAAAATATGTTAGGGTATCTATCCTCAATGATTGCTCCTATTGCCTTACAATTAGAAGCATTATCAATAATGACTTGGGTGACATTGTATGGCCCAATAGTTTCAATTGTTTGAATTAATTTTTTTCCAATGTTGATTTCAGTCTTGAACTTATTTGAGTAGTCATGAGATGAAAGGAAGACTGCACCAGTAGTAGACACACAAAGAACTCTTAACAATGGCTTTCCTTTTACATTTGTCCAACCATCAGATATGATGGATACCCCATATTCGTTCCAAGCATTTGTGAATTTACCCAAAGCATTTTTGATTTTAGCTTTTTCCTGATCAAGTCCCACGGTTCTAGTTTTGTCATACCTAAGGATATTATATCCTTTAGGGGCATCATTTATGGAAATAACCAATTTATGCCAATAAGGTGAGCGAAGAAAATTGAATGGTATGCCACATTCAAAGAAAAATCGGTAAGCTATCGCATCTACATCATCCTTGCAACCTTGATCAAGGAGTTATGTTATTGTTCTACGCCTTAAAGGGATGTTTGTGCCTATGGCTATGAATCCACTACCATGGGTGGATGTTGATGGAGTTCATGCTCTATGTGTGCTAGTGGCCTCATGTTCACCCTTTGATATTTTTATTTGTATTATGCTTCCTCCTCTTCCCTTATATATTTGGCTCTCTATTGTGTTGGCACATTTGCATAGGTTTTGATTCCTATTTTCTTATTTCCATTCCATGGCCTTTTCCCACATATATTCTTTCTAGCATTGGTATATGAACTCGTGTAGGTAGATTTGCAACAGGGGCATAATACACATAAATTTAATGGTTCCGCACCCTTCCCATCCTCTAATTCTTGTAACATATTTCCATAAGGGTGTTTGGCCTACTTTTATTTTCTTTCCATCATCATCTTCACTCCCATTTCCCTCCTCCTCCTCTTCTTCTTCGTACTCCTCTTCTCCAGGGTATCCTAATCCACCACTACCGACTTACCATCTTCATCAATTCTTCTTCTTATGTTTCCCAATGCCATCATCATAGCCAAAAATGGAACCAAAAAGATAAGGCTAATCCATACACAAATCATTCTTGTTGAAACTTGTGATAACATCTAGATTCTAGTAACTAGTTTCTACTTCTAGATATGATAGATTCGTTCAACATATAAAAAACAAATTGTTGCATAGAAAAAAAAAGAATGGGATTAAACCCTACATATTTGACTCTCCCATGGTGGTGGCAGCCTTCAATCTCCCAATCTCTCACAAATGGCAGCTGTCAATCTCCCATAAAATCTCCTACAATCTTATCTTCTCAATCCTCTCAAATCTTCTCCTCAAGGATCAAATCCTCTGAATCTCTATCACAAACTCATAAAATGATATTATATGGGAGGTAAGGAGGCCTTTTATTCCCCTTGGTCATTCCATTTCCCTCCAAAAACTAACTTTTCCCATTGGGAGTTTCACACTTGCGAAGGGGATCGGGAGCAATTTTTTGGTTTGGTGTTGTCACTCTCCAATCATTAAAATCACTTCGAGAGTGATCAGGGAGAAATCTGAGAGAAACGCTCCCTGATCACTCTCATAACCACCAGGGAGCATTATTTTTTGTTTATTTAATTTTAATTTTCGAGAGTGCACTCCCTAAGTTGCTCCTTTATCTCTTTTGTTTGGAGCATGCTTCAGAAGCAGCCATAGGGCAAGGTGGTGGGGGGGAGAATGCCCCCACAACCTTGGTTAGAACAAAGAGTATATTTTTCTTTTTCATGAGTTTTTGGATATTACATTATTTTCTATTGTGATATTGAGTGTATATTTTGTGCATTTAACTGTGTAATCGAAAATGCGTTCACATTCTCTTACTTTCTCTCCACCATCCTTCATGCTTCATGAAGTTGCATTCATTGTAGAATGATATCTCATACACAAATTTTCTTATGCATTTTTAGCACAAGAAATGTAGAATTTAATCATGGCTAACCACCATCCTGTTCTCATCATGTTTCATAAGAAACTAGGGATTTCCATTGGTTGTCTTTGTGAAAAATATGATGGTAAATGTGTGCTTTGTGATTCCTATGTGCGACCTTGTACTCTTGTCCAAGTCTATGGAGAATGAAACTATGGATCCTACCAGGGAAGGTGTGTGATTTTTGGTGTTTTAGGCATTTCACATTCATATTACCGCAAGGAGTACACATAGCAGGAGAAAGATAGGGATGGATGTCCCAAATTTGTCAACCTTAGAAGTGCAAAAACTGACCTATTTTATGAGTGGAAGAAATATGGTTTCAAGAAGACATAGGGATGGAGTTTTGTTACGTCAATAATGTGTTAACGTTGTAGTAAGTCATCTACAGAGTTAGGTGCTATCTTTCGATTCTAGGTTAGCCTTTTTTGGATATGTATAAATGTTGTTATAGTCATTGTACCATAAGCAGACAGATAATATGTCTATTTCAAACTCTAAATCAAATTTCCACATGTGCTTGATAGATTTTAAGCTTTTAACTATTACTAAATTTGAACTAAAGGGAGCACTCACCTTGACCAATGTAGTATGACCTAAAATTAATGTATGCCTTGATTTAATATTTATATTGCCGTATATTTAAAAGTAAGGGTTAAAATTTTATGTGTGACATCTTGGTTGCTCAGTGCTCAACTTGCTTTAGGTCCTATTTCCATATATTTTATGGAGTGGTTATGTTGTCATCACTAAATTATTTGGCCTTGCTCTAGCCTTATTTATAAAACTACCATAACTCTTTCCACTCCAACTAAAAAAATAAAAAAAATACCTTTTGAGAATTCATTTTGTCTTCTCATTTTTGAGAAGATATAAAGTGACCATTTTTTCAATTATCCTTGGGAGTAGTTTACTAGTCATCATTCACTTTATAACTGTAGACCTAATCATAAATTTCATAAAGAACCATGTTCTTTGTATTAATCAACACAAATTCATTTGATTTTATTACAAGTTACATTTTGTCGTCCAATAGTATCTAAATCTAATGTGATGGTTGCAAACAAACTCAAGTGTCTTATCAACAAGGATAACTTTAGGAAAAGAATGATGTTATATTAAGAGATATGCATGTGGTGAGTAAGAAGTTGGATGTTGTGTCATATCATCAATGCATTCTTCAAAGTTCAAACAAGATCTTATGCAGTATGTTTCTATGATATTATCTATAATAATGGATTGATGCGTTAGTCTTTTCATTATCCTTCATACTATATTTTTTACAGGTTATTTTGAACCTTATAATGTTTGAGGAAGCTATGAATGTTGTCTCTACAATATGAAGTGTTAGACACACAAAGATGGAAGAGAAATTAACATAAAAATGTGTGATACATTTCTCATTAGTATGATGCACATAAATACATTTATTTATAACCCTTGGTTTCTTGCTCCAAGAGGTCTCTTGGATTCCTCTATGAGGTAAACATGACTTAGGGAAAGAGTCAAATTTAATGGGGTCATTAGTGGGGGTTTTGAGCCCATGGTTTTTTGGTTTCCCATGGAATGCATGTGATGGAGCCTTTAAAAGGTTAGGAAGACTTCATTCTAATGCAGACCATGGAGGTGAGTGATGAAGCCTCACTTATCCAACTTGGCCAAGGTTTTGGCCAATAACTAATGGAATTTCATTAGGCAGATTTTTTCCCTAGATTTAGTGTTTTTCTAGGCTAAACTATGTGCATATTGTTAATGTTTGTATTGTTGTTGGTTGTTTTATTTATTTCTCACATTAATCTTTAATTGTCTCTCCAGTAAAATTCTACATTTGGTATCAGAGACAAATATTGGCTTTAGAGGGACTTCTTTATTTCCAAGGGTTTATATGGACCCACAATGTGTCAAACCCTTCATTCGAAACAAATAGATGGCCACTATGATGGCTATGACAATGAATTTTCTCGATTTTTGCATGGGTTGTGGCTTTGGTTATAGCATAATCCACAAGGAATCCCATGGAGAGCTTCGATTGGTAGAAGAGACTTATGGGCTTTAGCTCATAGTTGTTGCTAAGTTCGCAAGGCTCTTGGTGACAAGGTTGTGATTTTGCTAGCAGACTTTAGAGTTGTTGAATTAACTGGAGGTTATAGATAATGAGGCAAGAATTGTGTCAAGTTGAGAGGATGATCATATAAAGATATCAAAAGGGATAAAAAATATATATTTTAATAGAGTCAAAAAAATTATTGCATGTAAATGGGCATATTACTGTAGGACCTAGCAACACATGTGTACCTGAGCAAAATTGATGGTAAAGTCTAGTGTTAGACCTAGGTGATAGGAGGCATGCAGATACCTTTGACATAAACTTTGAGGGGAGTAAGGGCTACATTGAGTGCGGTTGACTCACGTGGTTGGTTTGGTTGGATTTGGTCAAGGGAAACCCCAAGTCAAGGTTTAAGGGTCCAATGTTAGGTAAACTTGGCTTGGGGAAAGAGTAAAAGTTGACTGGGTCATTAGTGGGGGTTTTGGGCCCATGGTTTTTTGGTTGCCCAAAGGCTGGGAAGACTTCCTGATAATGTAGGCCAAGGAGGTGAGTGATGAAGGCTCAATTGGCTGGCTTGGCCAAGGTTTTAGCCAAGGACTAATGGAATTTCATTAGGCTGGGATTTTCCCAAAGTAAACTGTGTTCATATTGTTGTTGGTTGTGTTATTTATTTCTCAATGTAAATTTTTATTCTCTTCAGTAAAATTCTACATCCTCATGACTCTTCACATTCTCTTGATACTTTTCATGCTCATTTTCAAGAGAATAATACATATATCATAATCTATAATGATTAGGTTTCCAACATTATCCACCATTATTTGAAGGGGTGTATGTGAGTACAAGAAGAGAGCTGAAATCTAGAAGTGGATAGCAACCAATGGCTACAAACCATTCTAAATTTGGTGGCTTAAGGAAGACTACAAACCAAGTGGGTAGCAGAAGATGAATTCTTCTATTGAATGGTGGTTTAAGGCTAACCACCAAATCTGGAACTTGGCTCAAAATAGCTTTTGGAGAAATTTTGAATCTAGCAATAAGTTGATGTCTTCTATGAAATGGAAGTTCTTTTTGAGGGTGGTTTAAATATGACCAAAAACTATTGAACTCGTGAATATGGTGGTTTAAAGATGACTACAAAATGTTATCTAGCAGGAGCTGTAATCTTTTATTGAGTTGTGGGTTAAGGAGGACTGTTAGCATTGTGGGCAAATGGCCCAAAATTGGATCCAAATATGCTCTTGAAGGTCTCTATAAACCAGCAAAATCATGCCAATGGATCCAAGTTTTCTCTTAAAGTCTTCAAAATCTTCACTGAGATCATCCAAAGAGCAAAACCATCACATGCCGAGAGCCCTTGGAAGGGCGGAAAAACACTATCAGGAAGCTAAAACACTCCAAAACAGTGAAAAAACAAAGCATTGCAAGCATAAACATGGCAATGCACAAATGCCATTAGATCTGGCTGATCGACAGCCCAGATCTAAGCAGCTAATCACATTGGCGGTGGCCATCGGAGGCAGTCAAAGTAGAGTTGCGATGAGATCAGGCCGAGTGATATGCCGAACACCGATATTGGCGATATCGCTATCAGTGGGGAGCATATGCCACATTATATGAAGGATCGGGAGAGTAAGCGATGTGCGATTGCGATTTATCGCATCACTATATTGCATCGGCACTATACCATGAGTGGGGCCTATGCACAGGCATATGTGCAACCCAATGATTGGACCCGACGACGTTATATATGAGAGTTCATAAATTTTGAAGTCCACAGGAAGCCCTGTTTTAAATGCATTTTAATGTATTTCATTATATAACAAAATACAAAGGGGAACAGGGTAGCGCCAATTGCGATGAAGCCCAGACCTGAAAGGGTTCGGGAAGCAAAATATATATTTTTTCAAGTCTGTAAAAGCCCATTTTTTAATATATTTTTGTGTATTCGTTGTTTAAACGAAATACAAAGGAACCTTTGGCCAGCGCCGATTACAATGGGTCAGGTCCAGGTAGCGAAATATATAATATCTAAAGTCCGCCAAAGCCATTTTTCATACATATTCAGTGTTTTTACGTATTCCAGAATACAAAGAAAATACACAGGGCCAGGCCATCAGCGACTTGTGATAGCGACCCCAAAGGCAG
The DNA here is from genome assembly GCA_000404065.3 of Pinus taeda. Classification (NCBI taxonomy): domain Eukaryota; kingdom Viridiplantae; phylum Streptophyta; class Pinopsida; order Pinales; family Pinaceae; genus Pinus; species Pinus taeda. The sequence continues at coordinate 176,308 of APFE031284186.1, forward strand.
ACCTAATGGATATAAACCATTTTTGAGGACTTTTGAAGTCTTAAAAGGACACAGAGGGGCAGGATTTCCTAGTGTTGTTGTGTTTTCTATTTAAAACAGAAATATTCATTATTTTGAATAGAGGTCTGCAATAGGGCAGCGTTGTTCTGTTTTAACAGAAATCATGCATTGTTAAACCATTGAAAGGGCCACAACACACGCAATTCCTCCCCAAACTGACATAGAGGCCTAGAAGCAGCACATCGTATCAATAGCCCAGTGTGGCTCATCAAACAAACATCATGGAGCATCTTTGGCATGAGACAGCTCCCAGATATCACATCAAACTACCTAAAGGTGGTTATTCCTCTGTCAGAAGGTGAAAACCTCCGAGCCATGCTTGCCCATAGAGGGAATCAAACAGTTAAGGGACATATCAGACAAGATTAAGATTCTGAGCCTCTTAGAGCTCAGGAGAATTATAAACAGGCTATAAATAGATGAAAGTAAGATGTAATAGAGGTTCAACTTTTGAAGATTGTTACTCCTCTATTCCTTCAAGCTTATCATCTTCATTCTAGCAATATAAGCGTCTTTTGCTATTATATGTTCAATGTCCATTCTCTTTGTTGTTCTATGCTTGCACTTAAATAGGTTATTTAGGTTTTTTGCGGTGTCTAATGCCAGATAACTGTCATCTTATTTCTGCATTGATAAATTAGATTTGCAAGTCTCATTTACTTCCTATAGCTGGCCATTCATATGTGTTTATGTATGCAATCTGTTGGTATGGTCAATATTCTCCATCTATCCATTGAATCTATAAATTATTGAGCATTAGTGGTCTAAAGCCTTGTATTGGTGAGAGTGTTCATGCATGTCCTGAGTGAGAATAGAGCTGAAATGGTTATCTAACTTGATCCAAACCATCATCCATTCGAATAGTTCTGAGAATAGTATTGAAGATTATATGTCACCAGGCATCTCCGAGCTGCAATCAAGGAGAGTTTCCTGGAGTGATAACATAATTGGCACTGTTGTTGGGAAGAGGAAACTAAAGCTCAGCCTCCCTAGGAAATGACACGAATCCAACTTTAATGATAGACAAAGTCTGGGCACATTTTTTGTTGTAATCATCTATCTCGTGACTCTACTAGAGGCCGAACCTCTTGGCAACTCCACATCATAGTTCTGGCTCAGTTTGTGAGGCATACTCGGAGAAATCCTCAGAAGCTACAAGCTGACCTAGTACGTGACCCTGAAAAAATCATCAAAGAGAAAAAGGTATTACAGAAAGGAGCATCAGGTTTAGGTAAACCTAAACAATCTCATGTATCTCTTTAGGCAAGTCTTATAATAGAAAAAATACATGTTGAAAGTATAGCATCTAATACTAGCAGTGAAGAAAAATTCTCAGAGATTTATAAAGCTCCTTATTCTTTAGGTTCTCCTTTTGTTGTAAGCCCAAAGGAAACCTCACCTCCTATCCATCATACTCCTTCACTCTTATCAATCACTCCTCAACCCTCTATCATTGAAACTGCCAGTATTCTTTCAGCCACCATAGCCATGGCAGGTCCACAAGCACCTACCAAAATGGAAAGAATCATAGCTTCTAGGTATGGACCTCTAATACTACCCACTCCTTTGAATGCCATGCCTATTGGAGAATATCAGAAATATAGGCCTAAGTTCACTCGGACTGAAGGTGTTACTGCTGAAGAACATCTTGAGTCATTCTATAACTATGATGATAATCTCGACATTAGTGAAGATGATGTGTGGATGAGAGTATTTGTCCAAAGCCTAGATGGAGAGGCTAGAAAATGGTTCAGAGAACTAACCCCAAGATCTATAGCAGATATTGAAGCTTTAGATGATGCATTCATAAAGCATTGGGGGGATAAGAAGGATCTCCTCTACTACCACACTGAGTTTGGGAACTTAAAGAGGGAAAATGGTGAGTTGCTATTTGATTTTAATAAGAGGTTTAACTGTACGTACAACAAGATACCAGCTGAAGTAAAACCCACTACTACCTCTGATAAACTCACCTATGCCAGTGCTTTTGATTCTGACTTCTACCTACTATTGAGGGAGAGGCGATGTGCTACTTTGGCTAACATGCAGGATGCAGCCTTGGAAGTGGAATCAAACATCATGGCTATAGAGAAGCTCAAGGGAAATGTTGATAGAAGAAGACAGGGGGGCGAGTCTTCATCATCCTCTAATCCTAAGATAGATAAAATGACCAAAATGATCGAGTCATTAGCCTCTGAAATATCCAAATTGAAGGTTGAGCAGCACCTGGGGAAAGGAAGAGTGCCTAATACCTTTGCTCCTAGAAATACAAATCCAAATCCATATAGAAGAACTAATGAGCAGTTGCAGATTTTGCAAAGAAACAAAGATGCCAATGAAGACCAAAGGGTGAAGGCTCCTTTTCAAAATGCAGTCATGGAAGAAGAGTAGTTTGAAGAAGATGATGAGATCCATTGTCTGAGAAACAAAGGCAATGCTTCCTCTTTGACCTCAGCTGCCTATGAAAAGTCATTATTCAATGACCAGATCAACCAAGAATGGGATGGTGAAGCTATTCTACAAATTGTAGATCGGCAAAGATATAATTTGAGGTCAAAGGTAAATAATGCCAAGGAAACTCCTATTCAAAGAGTTGTTGTACTTTTAGTACAACAAGCTAATAAGCAAAAACAACCGGTAGTTGATCCCATCATCCTCAAAGCTCTAGCTCATGAGGTAAGAAGCCTTGACAAGTCTCCTTCTCCTTTCAGTTTTCAATCAGAAATTCAGAAGCTAAGAATACCTATGCCTCTGATTGAACTAGTCAAGAATGAATCCTTCAAAAGATCCATCCTCAAGGCCCTTGAGCCTAAAGCCATCCAAGCTTCCACTGACTATGTAAATCTGCAAGATGACAAGCCAGCTTTTATTCTCAGCCCAATTATTGAAAATTGTGAAGACAGCTCCCGTCATTCTATGTCTCTCTGACTATTCAGGAAAAAAGCCTTCACAACTACCTTTTGGGCACTGGAGCCAGCCATAATCTAATGCCCAAGGATTTCATGGATGAGTTAGGTCTTGACATCACCAAGCCTTATCATGACCTATTCTCTTTTGACTCTAGAAAAGTGAAATGTCTAGGATTAATCAAGGACCAAGCCATCACTTTATCTCAGCAGCCTATGAAAAACATGATGATGGATATTGTGGTGGCAGATGTACCCCCGAAGTTTGGCATGTTACTTTCCATAGGTTGCATCAAGAGATTAGGTGGTGTTATGCTCCTATACCAATAGGTGTCATATTTCATGATTGACTTGATGAGCTCTGTAATATGTTCATACCTTTTCTTGTTGCAAAGGTTTTCCATATTGTCAAAAAATCAAAAAATTTAAAAAATGTAAAGAGGGTATACCCTAAAAGAAAAATCAAAGGGTAATAAGAATAAAATAGTCAAAAAAGTGAAAGAAATGAACCCCAAACAAAAAATAGACCAGGAAAGTGTGGAAGTCCAAATGCCACTACTATTTCATTTTCTGTAATAAGTAATTGTGTGCAACTTGTTAAACTTCTGCTACAATTTATGGAGAGTCAAATTGTTTAAACTTGGCTCATTCATATAAGAATTTCATGCTGTAGAATAGAAAATAAAATCTGACCAAACTGTTTAATCTTGGTAGATAAATAGATAGGTAAAGTAAATAAAAAGGAGCTCAACAGTTTAATCTGAGCCCCTGGATGTAATAAGTGCAGACCTAGGTAGGCTTACTATGTAAAAGAAAAGGATGATTTCATAAGGGTTTTCCAGTCTAAGTGCACCAAAATAAAGAGGAAAATATGTCAGGCTAAAGTAGGTAGGGTAGGTAGATGGTGTTGCAGAATGATACTTGTGATGAAAATGTTTCTGAATGTGTTAACTTTTACTTTTATCACAAAGTGCAAGGAAGACATTTCACTTGATGCAGTTCAAGCAAGAAAAGGTTAAATAACTAACTTCCATTCACATTTTGCCTAAAAACTTCACTAATTACCCCTAAGTATTAAGGTCTTTAAAAGTTAAAGGGGCTTAGAGAATTTCTCTGACTTCTGGAGGGACCGGACCCTCGGCCCACTGATCTAAAAAAGCCTAAGTACTCATAAATCATCCATCCATTATTCATTTCATTCCATAAAGTTTGCCTAAGTGAAAAAAACTATTTTACTTAGGAAATGCATAATATTCCTCATAAAAACCCTTTCTTAATTCTAAGCCTAAGTTTAACTACAAAAGTCAATTGTTTTTATACTTAGCGCTTTTGTTTTATTTCATATTAATGATTAACACACATATTATATAAATCTTGAAAAAATATTCCCTTCCCGTATTATTTAAACTATATAAAAACCCCGACATTTTATATATCCCGCCCCAGGTTGAATACAATCTTAATTGTAATTTAAATGAAGGATTAATGAGTTAATCTGTAGTTCGTTAAAACCTTAATTCCCTGCTGTGCTATATGGGATTAATTAACCATTTGGGTTAATTAATAACCATTACCCAACCAATCAAAATGCTCTCAAAACAATTAAAACACAGTTTATTACACTGGGCCCATACATATTAAAAACCCTGCCATCTCCAATGCCCGTCCACCGTCTGATCTCTGCCTTCCCATCCGGTGGTCGACGATGATATCGTGAGCCCCCTTACCACCGCATTTTAACTCGTGATCGCTAGGCAGCTTTTGGTCGTACCTCCACCACGCATCGCCCTTTCCATGTGCTCGCTTGCCCTCCATCTAAAACCACCCGACTCCAAAAGCGGTGCGATCAAACCACTTACCACCCTCCATATAATGACAAAGCGTCCCATCATGCTTATGTCATCCACCCAATAAATGCTAAAAAGTACCCGCCAAACTGAATTTCGTTAATTAAATGATAAAACATCATTTTCACTATAATACATTGCGTCCAGCGCCCATGCAAATTAACGGCTGAATCCACTATTCTAGCTTTTCAACCGCCAACTGACCAGCAAGACTACAGCACAAGCTTCGCAGCGTGTCAACCAACCTTCCATTGTATGTGTTTCCTCCTTAATCCAGGTATTTATCCATTTTTGCCCTACAACCCTGCAATTTCAGTTTTCCACTAGGAATTCTACTAGAGAAAGCCGAATTCAAGTTAAAGGCAGTCCGTAATTACCATAAAAGACCCCAAAACTGCTGTTTAGTTCATTTTTCCCATAGAAAGCCCGAATTTCATTTTGAACACACAAGAACCAAATATGGAAACTTCCATAGCCCTGAATGTCACGCCCATGAATGCACCCCATAAAGACAGATTATTTACTCCTGGCCGACAAATATTTTCAGATAAAAGACCTATTTGGTGATAGTAACCACCTTAAAATATTCTGCCAAATCAGAGATAGTCATCTAAATAATTCTGATATTTTTGGACTGTGCGAATCCAATATTCCCATGTATTTCCTCCCTTCAGTCCATGTTTTCCCAGATTCATCAATGTTATGCCAACTATGACCCTGTCCACAGAGCAGTTATGTCCCCATCCCAAACCGTTCTTTTCCCATAACTGCTAATTCAATTAATGAAATGATATAGTTCCATTCCACTCAGCCCCTTGCTCCTCCTTCCCTGGGATATCTACTTGAAAAAGCCCCTTAGTTGCCCAAATCAAAGATAACCCGTATTGCTCAGATGTTTATGTTATCAACAACCCAAAGGTCCACCTCCTTATCTGCAGAATGTTTTCACTGAAACTGGTAGAGTTATTGTTGACATGATATCCATGATCATGGGTTTTAATACCAGTGAATATATTGATAACATTACTCTAGTTTTGTTGTCAATATTTACTCTTGATAGCCCCTTGGTGTCAAGTATGACTATGCCACTTTCATTGCCAATAAAATCCATGATCAATTCATGAATTTAGATATGGAAGGAGTTTTCAAATATACATCTTTTATATACCATCTTTTGTTATATCATCAACCAGACAGCTTTCCTTTCCCTCTTAGGAAATTGGACTCAAAAGGAAATCTAAGGTTTGTGATCTTTTGGAGCTCAATCTTTCATAAAACTCTAAAGTCCCCTTATACCTATAATGAATTCATTGACTTATTTGTACATCCAGCATCCACTCTGTTGATAGGAGTTCCCCCTCCTAGAATCATTAGTGACATGAAGAAGATTCTCCAACTCTCCAAGCAGTACAAGATAGGTGACAGGTACTTGTACCAAAATCACACCTAAATAAGAATGTATGGGTGTGAACTTTGCCCTTTCAAGTTGCCTAAATATGTGCCCATGAGATTGTTTGCACTAGAGTATTTCAGACAGATTACCAATGCAGACTTAGTCCATTTTTGTAGTACAAAGAAGAAAGCCCACTTAAGAATAAAGAACCAGCTATGACCTTTTGTCATCAATTCTAGAGATGCATGGCAAGAAGCTGAAAGGATTTTAGAAGACCACCTTAGATTGAAGAAGAGTTTTTGGTGAGTTCCATATGACCCAAATAGTTTCATATGTGACAGAAGGACAAGAAATAGGCTATCAGTATATATACATCATAGGATCCCATAAATTGAACAATTTGCAAATCAGGATGAATGGGTAGAAGGGACCCTAATAGAAGAAATTAGTGAGAAATAAAAGATGGAAAATGCTTTGAAAGATCTTGAAAAAACCCTTGACCTGAACTCTTTTGGACATGTATCATTCAAGCTGCCTCAACAATCAGAAATTGGTACATCCCCTGCTGCAACTTCTTAGTAGCCTGCACAGGAAGCCAATATACCAGCTATAGGGACTTCCAAAGGCAAAGAAATAGAGACCATTGAGCAGCGTACAATGACAAATTAGCTTGCAATGTCCAGAGAACAGAGTCAAGTGCAAATTCCTCCAGCCCAAACTAAAGCTGCAGAAAGCCAGCATTGCAAACTCCTCTAAATGAGGAACGAAACAAAAAGAGGGATAGAGAAACCATCACACCTATCAGTGGAACAACAGAACAACCTGGAGCAAAGAGAAAAAGGCTGAATCCTCTATCAAAAGAGGAAATAATTGAAAAACTATAGATATCCAGAGAGAAGAAAGAGCTAGCCAACAAACTTTTACAATGGGAGGAACATCTGCCAACTCACAGATGCAAGATTTAGAAAGACAACATAGTACAAAAGTGTCATCCCTCAGGCCACAAAGCAAACAGGTCTCAGACATCAAGAAAACCTTCACAAAGATAAAAGCTAGAAATGATCTTGTAAGGCTCCAAATTTACAGTCAGTATTTTAAAATGGCCCCCACAAACCAGCAGAGATTAATGTTAGCCTATGACATTAAAGAAGGTAAATATTGATGAGTTACTTTAAGCCAAAGGTGAAGCAACCCCAGTCAGCAGCAGATTGCATTAGAACCAACTTGGAGGTCCTAGCCAAAGATATTCATCCTATGGACCAAATTGAGCTTCATAAATAGACTGGGGAAATGGTTTATTCCACACTGACTGACAAAGCAATGCTAGCCCATAAGTTACAAAATTCCTTGGATAATACAATTGCTCAATTAAATTTGGAGAAAGCCTCTTCTCTGGCCAAGTATAACAAAATCAAATCATTAGAAGAGATCATTATTGGATTGGGACATGATTCCAAAGATTCTAAAGGCATAAAGGCACTAATCAAAAAAAGAGAGGAGGACATTGTTGCCCTAAGGAAACAGCTGAAACTACCTCCTTCAAGGAATCCACAAACTGTAGAAGTTATACAACAGAAATATGAAGAGGACATGATGGACCTGCTCTTGAAACTTAATGAGAGATTGAATGATATAGAGCAGTTGTTAGAAAAAGAACTGAAGGAAAAGCAGGGAGAGTCGACCTCTCAGCCTCTTGAGGTAATCCCCATAGTCTCAACTGCAGTTCCCTCTACACTTGGAACAACATTAGCTCCAAATGTCCCAACAATGACAACATAAGTAATTATAGGTACAACTACAAGAGGTACATCAACAGCAGGTACAACACCAGGTAGCAGTGCTAATATGAGCATAGAAGAATTGATAAAGGCCATGGAAGAATTGAGATTACAGGTTATAGAGTTGAAACAGGTGAAAGAACAATTGGCTAAAGCGGAGAGAAATTATGATATCTCCAAAATAAGTGTTGTGGAAAAAACTAGGGAGATTAAAGCCTTAGAAAGTAAAGTTAAAATATTAGAACAAGAGCTCACTTTTGATAAGCCCTTAGCAGAAATCAGGAAAATCCTTTGGGTTAATATCATTCAGTCTATAAATGAAATATGGCCATCTATCCAAGAGATCTATGAGTAGATCAACTTAATAAAAATAGCCCATGGAGCAATTCAACAAACAAGAGCACAATTGGGTAACATGCTAGAGGAAGCCAATCGACTTATACAGTTTTTGAATAATAGAAATAGAGAACAGTTGGAAGTATTTGGAATCTCAGATAGGACAGACACCATTTTGGAAATAAAAAGAGTTCTAACAAAGAGAACTTTGATGCAAAACTTAGAGACAAGGTGTCAAGATATGCAAGTAGAAATCAATTCTTTTATAGAGAAGTTCACAGTTTTGCAGAGTAAAGGGCTACCAAGTATTTTGGCCATTAATCACAAATTGATGAAACACATTGATTATGTAGATAAATTGAATAAGTATGCTAGCAATCAAGCTATCTCATCCTCAAGTGCATCAGGAGTGAAAGCACTTCCGATAGGCCGAGTTCTCTATGACAGCTTAGAGAACTTATTCTACAATGAGCATGAGGTAAACAATCTATTCACTATCCAACCTAACTTCTTCAGATATACAGAGACTGACGAGACTCTCAGAAAACTTCAAAAGCACAAATTTCTAGGGCAGAAATGGTGGGAAGATATGTTAGAAATTTTGTAAATTTACCTTTGGTAAAATGTAAATTTTGGGCTATTTACCATGGTTAGATGAATAAAGGTGAACAGTGGTCAAAACAGGTCGAAGAGTATCAGAGAAGGTAAAGAGTATTAGTCAAAATAGGGCATCCAGCACAAAATTACTAAAGAAGACAGTAGCAAGACAAATAAAAGGACTTGCCTCCAACACACTCAGCACAAATAGGAACATCACAACATCTATTTGCTTTTCTCCTATCTTTGAGACTAACTGTCTCTATTTTCTTGTAAAAATGATTTGTCATCACTAGAATATATCTAAAATCTGTTATTAGATATTTTGTGTAAAATATTTTGTATAAATATTCCCTCAATTGGAGTATTGAGGGTGGATTCATATACATTGCTGTAATAATAAAAGTGTTGATTGGATCAAATTTTCGTATGGCTTGCTGGACCAAGAATTGAGGCAAAGGACTTTTCACAGATTTCTTGAATCAAACACCGGATCAATAAGTCCTCTATACGTTATGTTTTAAATTTTTCCTTGTTTATTATATCACCTTTGTTTCACCTCTGAATGATAAACAAAAATGAGTAATTCAAAATATGCTTGATTGCACTCTGTTTTCAAACTTTATTATTCTCTATGTTTTCTTCTGAATTAGAATAAACAGTGAAATCTTAATTGCTCATGTTTGCTAGTTCTGTCACTTTGATTATTATTTAAAGAATACTTAACTGCTCTTTAATAAGTAATCAATTTCAGTTTTATCTTTTCAAATAGGTTGAAGGATTCTTAATTGCCCTTCATTCATTTTGAACCCATTCCAATTATTCTAAGTCTTTATTTGTTCCCTGTTTGATTACCTTGCTCTGTGAAACCATTTTTTGTTAAGAAACCAAATCCAGTAAAACCATCTTACTTGACTCCATTAGCCCAATGGCCTAAACTATTGAGTCTTATCCCTTTGCTATTGAATCTCACCACCTAAATTCAAACAAACTCCTAAACTTCACAACTAGCCTAATATCTTTAAAAAACAAAGCTAAAACTTAAAGAGAGAGCCCTCTCTCGATGTAGATTGGCTAGAATCTGTAGCTAAAAGTTTGGTTTGTGGTTACCTCGGCCTCCTTTCCCTTGCTTACAACTTTTGGGAAAACCTGAGTGATAACATAGTGGCGACTCCACTGGGGATATGAATAATTTGTTTGTTACTATTGTTTATTTTATAAGCTACAAACGTAGCCTAATGCTAACCAGGTAGCCTTTGAAATGCTCTTGCTTTGCAATTGTAGAAGTAAATGAATGCTACTTCAGTCTATCTCTGGTATAGCTTATAGATTGGACATTTGGTTTCAAATACTTGATCAGTTCCTCTTGTCAAATAAAGTCTTTGAGAAAGTTCAAAACCCATATCTAAAAGCTTCTTAAAGAAATTGTTAAAGTTTTATTGTTAGATCTATTTAGAGAAAAACCCAAAAATATACCTAGAAACCTGGCTTCAGAAAGGACTCGTTACACTATATCTAATACTAATCCAAATCCACCACCTATGTTTGAAAACCCTAATATGATCCCTAGGATTCTTAGGAGGCAAGACAGCCAAGATAGTTTTGCTATTTCTTGGCCTCTATATAGATCAATATCTTGTCGTGTGAAGTGGATTTACCTTTAGGACGAAAATTTTGATGAATGGTTTGAAACCAATTTATTTGTTACCTTTTCGGAATATGAGTTAGCCCACATAGTTCATGATCCTGTGTTTCTTGAAGATTTACAGCTTGAATTTGTAACTACACATCTTGAAAGACATCTGCAGAATTCCATTCAATCTAAGCTTACCTCTGAAGGAACACCAAACCTTTCTGTGATCACTACTACTCCTCCTAGTCCATCACCAACACCTCAGACTTCCCAACCTCAAGCTACACCTTCCACCCCTCCATCTACAACTCATATTCCCATTGTCATCCCTACCACACCAGTTGCCCCATCTATTCCTGTAGCTATGGCAAACAAGTATTCTCCTCTGCACTTACCTGCCAACCCAGGGGCTATGATCCAAGACTATTAGAGTAAGATTAACTCATTTGATGGTACTGGCACTTACACAGCTCAACAACATACCAAGAAAATGACAGACTATTTTGAAATATATGAAGTTGATGTTGATGATGTTAGAATGAGAGTATTTGTTCAAAGTTTGACTGGAGATGTTAGAACATGGTTTAGAGCCCTTCCTGCAAATAGTATCAATGACCTACAAGCTCTATATCAGATATTCTTGAATAGATGGGAAAAGAAGAAAGATCCTCTCCACATTTTATCAGAATATGAAAGCTTGAAAAGAGGCACCCAAGAAACTGTCCAAGATTACTGTACTAGGTTTAATAATGTTTACTAGGCTATTCCTCAAAATCTTAGACCTCCACCAAATTTGGCATCAATCAAATTCCCTGATGGATTTGATTCTGATATGGCATACCAACTTAGGGAAAGAGCTCCCTGAACCTTAGAAGAGATGCAATGCATAGCTGTCAGTGTTGAAGCCAACCTGATATCTAAGCGAGCTAGAGCTAGAGCTGAAAGGAGGATAACTTTTAAAGAGGAACCTTCTGCATTTGAATAGAAATTATATGTTATTATTAAAGGAATGGATAGGCTTGGTGATAGAGTAGAAACCATTGAGAGAAAATCCCTTTGGAAAGGTCAACCAAGCAATACTAGTAGAAATCCAAATTTCAGGAAGAACCAAAATCTTAATAGTAGAAAGACTGGGCCTGACCAAAATATTAGGCCCCCATTCTAGGAAAATTATGCTGAAGCCTCAACTTTTGATGAACCAACAGAAGACACTCAAATTAATTTGATGGGACTCAATAATGAACAACAAGTTTTCTTGACCCAAGAGGACCAAGAAGCTCATATGCTTAAACAATTACGAACTCAGTCTGGTGAATCATTTGACTTCAGGGAGGGATATGATATAGCTATTTATGAAGTCCACAAAAAATACAATCTGAGGAGCAAAAGAATAGATGTTCCTGAAACCAATAAACAAAACGATACAAAACAGTCCAACAAAGGCAAGAGCAATACCACCCCTGTGCATATTCTTTCCAGAAACAACCCTAATCCAAATAATCTGATCATTGAGGATGTATTTGATAATCAACCACATAACAAGCAATCTTCCACTTCTATTCCTCCAAAAGGAAATGTAGAAGAACCTCCAGAAGTTGATTTGGAAACAACTTCAGCCCATAACCCCACTCCTGAAAAGGATAGAAACACAAAGAATACAACAGAAAAAGAGAATCCAACTGTCCAAAATACAAGAACTCAAACTGAAAAACCTTTTAATCTTGAGACTGAAGTAGGCAAATTAAAAATAGCAATTCCATTGTTACAACTAGCTAAACATGATGTCTACATAGGTCAAATCAATAGATCAATCCAAATTTCTATGAATGAAGATTCAGTAAGTGTTTTTGATGATCAACCTGAATTGATTTTTGGCCCTGAGGTAAATGGAAAATCAGTAGATGGAGGAATCCCTCCTTTCTATGTAAGTCTAAACATACATGATAAAATACTTCATAATGCCATGTTTGATTCTGGTGCTTCTCATAACTTAATGCCTAAATCTGTGATGGAGAAACTGGACCTAGATAATACCAGGCCGTATAAGGACCTCTTTTCATTTGATTCAAGTCAGGTCATATGTCTAGGATTGATCAAAGATTTATGTGTATCACTAGTCCAATATCATGCTAAAACCATTTTAATGGACATAGTAGTAGTTGACATTCCACCAAAGTATGGTATGTTACTGTCTAGATCTTGGGGTGCTAAGCTTCAAGGATCTCTACAGTTAGACATGTCTTATGCTACTATTTCAGTATTTGGTCAACCTAAGAAACTGTACAGAGAAACTTTAATGAAATATGTGGTAAGTAGCCAGGAGAGACCTCAAAATTTCCCTATCTACTCCATTCACTCTCATATGGATTCTTTCATCCTTTATAATGCTGAAATTGATCCTTTCAATGAAGTCAAAGTTTTAGCAGTTGAACAAGAAGAAATTACAAATGAAAAGTCTAGTGTTCAAATTCAAGAAATTTCTGAGAACAATGACACATCAGATACTTAAAAGGAACAAGAAGAAACTAAAAAATCAGATATTCCTATTAAACAAATCCCTGAGACTCCTGATACTAACTATGAACATGAGATCCTTTGGTACTTAGAATTTGATGGTTCAGTTAACAAGTTAGGAGCAGGAGCAGGAATTTGGGTGCACAATCTTGAGAATGATCATGCTTAAGGCCATGCCTATAGATTAAACTTTAAATGCACTAATAATATGGCTGAATACGAAGCTCTGTTGCTAGGTCTTAAACTGGTCAAAAGTTTAGGAGCAATTAGGGTATCAGTCCTAGGAGATTTTGATTTAATCATTCAACAGATAATAAGAAATTTTCTCACAAACAATCCCAGATTAATATCTTATAGAGGAACAATGATTGAGATTCTCAATACATTTCTAGAAACTCAGCTGGCTAAAATCCCAAGAAAACATAATTTGCATGCTCATAGCCTGGCAATGTTTGCCAGCACCTGTAAACTACCATTTGAGCCCAATCATCATTTCACAACTGAGATTAGACACAGGCCAACCATACCTGACAATGTAAAGAACTAGCAAGTGTTTGACAATGATATTCAAATTAACAACTTCTTGACCCTAGAGGAAGAGTTTTCTAGCACTAATATAGATATAGATGCAGTTAGCGAATAGCACTAATATAGATATAGATGCAGTTAGCGAATTTGATCAAACAAATCAGATAGAAATAGACATTTCAGTAGGAAGTGCAACTCAAATGCTTCACCCAACAAAATTTACCATTGAAGAAATGCAGGATCTAAAAGAAATTGACATTGATGAAATTGTTGAAGGAGAATCTGAAATCATTAATTTGGAAGATAATCAGTTGCCTAAAGGATTAACTCCTTTAGAAGATCTCTTTGATTTTAATGATATCCCAAGGAAACCCAAGATGGAACCTCTAAAAGCTGACATTGAAGACTATAACTTGGGAACTGAAGAAAATCCAAAAATGGTAAAATTATCCAAATCTTTGCCCACTGAACAAAAACTCAAATATGTTGAATTAATGAGAGAATTCTAGGACATTTTTGCCTGGAGCTATGAGGACCTGAAATCTTATGATACCTCTATAATTCAACATACAATCCCTTTAAAGGAAAATCAAAAACCATTCAAACAAAAGCTTAAAAGGATTAACCCTATACTACTTCCCTTAATTGAAAAAGAAATCAAAAGAATGTATGAAGCAGCGATATTTGCTCCTATCAGATTTTCAGAGTGGGTTTCTAATTTAGTACCTACAAGGGAAAAGACTGGAGAAATTAGGCTATATGTTGATTTAAGAAATGTAAACAAGGTTTCTTTGAAGGACAATTACCCTTTACCTAAGATGGATCATATTTTACAAAGGGTGGTAGGTGCTTCTAGGATTTCACTTTTGGATGAGTTTTCACGCTATAACTAGATTCTGGTTCATCCTGATGACCAGGAAAAAACTGCTTTTACAACGCCATGGGGAACATTCAAGTATGCTAAAATGCCATTTGGACTCAAGAATGCAGGGGAAACTTTTCAACAAGCAATGGACATAGCTTTTGCAAAAGAAATTCATGATTTCTTAGTCATATATCTAGATGACCTGACTGTTTTTTCTAAATTAGATCAGCAACATTTAGATCATATGAAACAAGCATTCTTAAAATGTAGACAATATGGCATTTCTCTAAATCCTAAAAATTCCCTCTTTGGTCTAGAAGAAGGCAAACTCTTGGCCCATATTATCTCCAAAGAGGGCATTAGAATTGATCCTGCTAGAGTAGAAGCTATTCTGCAAATACCCCACCCCAGAAATGTCAAAGAACTTCAAGCTTTCCTAGGAAAGATTAACTTTTTAAGAAGATTTATATATAACTTAGCTGAATTAATTAGGCTTCTTACTAATATGTTGAAGAAGGATTCAAAAGTTAAATGGACAGTAGAAGCCAAACAAGCATTTGAAGAAATTAAAATGGCTTTTACTAGAACACCAGTCCTGACAAGTCCAAAGTTTGATAGAGACTTCATAATGCTTTCATTTGCATCAGAACACACCATCGCTGCTGTTTTACTACAAAAAGATGATCAAGGATGTGAGAAACCCATAGTACAAAATCATGGAAAAACAAGCCTATTCACTTGTGAAAGCTATTAAAGACTTTAGAGTCTATATATTGTAGTCCCATGTAATAGCCTATGTACCAAATGTTGTTAAAGACATCTTAACCTAGGATGAAATTGAAGGCAGATGAGGTAAATGGATTGCTACTATATTGGAATATGATATTGAAATAAAACCCACAAAGCTTATAAAAGGACAGGGGTTGGCAAAACTCATGACTGAAACAAATTGCCAAGCCCTAGATATTAATGAATTGGATAAGGAACAGGAGATGGTGACACAAATCAGCCAGGCCTTCTTAGATTCACCTTGGTATGCTGATATAATTTTTGTATTATTAAACTTGCAAGCTCCTCCAGGGTTATCCAGAACAAAGAAAAGGTTTTTAAAGATGAAAGCTTCAAAATTTTGTATTTTAGATAATGTTCTCTTTTGGAAAAATCATGAAGGTATTCTATTGAATTGTTTAGTAAAAGAAGAAGCTAACAAGGTTCTTAAAGAATTTCATGCAGGAGACTGTGGTGGACACCTTTACTGGAAATCAACTGCAAACAAAATCCTCAGAGCTGGATTTTATTGGCCAACCTTATTCACTAATGTAAAGAAATTTCTTACTGCTTGCCACAAATGTTAGATTTTTGAAGGCAAGAGGAAACTGTTACCTTTCCCCTGAGACCAATTTCCACTGAAAAGCCCTTCCAGCAATGGGGACTGGACTTCAATGGAGAAATCCACCCTCCATCTTCTGGCTAACATGAATGGATTCTGACTGCCACATACTATTTCACCAAATGGATAGAAGCCATTCCTTGCAGACAAGCCAATGACACAGTCATTATAGGATTCTTAGAAACCAATATACTGTCTAGATTTGGCTGTCTAGAAAATATCATCACTGATAATGCTACTACCTTCAAATCCAAGAAAATGATAAGTTTCTGTAACAAATATCATATCACTTTAGGCCATTCCACGGCCTATTACCCTCAAGGTAATGGTCTAGCTGAGTCATCCAATAAAAGCCTAATTAATAGCATTAAGAAATTATTGGAAGAAAACAAGAAAAATTGGCACAAGAAACTTACTAATGCACTGTGGGCAGACAGACTCACTACAAAGAAATTTTTTGGAACTAGTCCTTATAAACTAGTCTATGGTTTGGAGGCTATATTTCCTTCATATTTAGGAATTCCTGTAATGAAACTACTTCAAGAAGCTCAGGTGGAGCCCAATGATATTCAAAGAGAATTAACCAAACCATCCATTTGTAACAAACTAGAGAAGAAGTGTATCAAAGATCCCAAGTAGTAAAAGAGAAACTCAAGAAAATTTTTGATAAAAGGACCAAGGCAGAAGATTTCTACCTTGGAGACAAAGTTTTGAGATGGGATTCCAAAAGAAAAGACAAAGGAAAACATGGAAAGTTTGACTTCCTATGGAAGGGACCTTTATTATCCAGGCCTTACAAGGGAACAATACTTACTTTTTGAAGAATTTGGACGGTACAGAGACATAAGAAGGACCAGTTAATGGTCGAAGGTTGAAACATTATTTTTATCCAACTTTTTAATGTATTCTGATGTTAACATGTAGATACTATATCCTTGGTAATGTCATAGTTTGGATTGGATAGTAACTTGTTGGAGTTGAAGCCCAAAGAGAAGGCCCTAAGCTTCAGAAGTATTACTGTCATACATACAATAAAGCAACCAGCAGAAGGAGATTTTAGAGCATAGTCACAGTCATTCGGAAGGCCATCTGGCCTGCTGTTCTTGACATTCCACCAGGGAAAGCTATCCCCAAGTGGAGCCAGTGTTATGCTCCTATACCAATAGGTGTCATATTTCATGTTGACTTGATGAGCTCTATAATATGTTCATACCTTTTCTTGTTGCAAAGATTTTCCATATTGTCAAAAAATCAAAAAATTTAAAAAATGTAAAGAGGGTATACCCCAAAAGAAAAATCAAAGGGTAAAAGGAATAAAATTGTGAAAAAAGTGAAAGAAATTAACCCCAAACAAAAAATAGGCCAGGAAAGTGTGCAAGTCCAAATGCCACTACTATTTCATTTTCTATAATAAGTAATTGTGTGCAGCTTGCTAAACTTCTGCCACAATTTATGGAGAGTCAAACTGTTTAAACTTGGCTCATTCATATTTGAATTTCATGATGTACAATAGAGAATAAAATATGACCAAACTGTTTAATCTTGGTAGATAGGTGGAGTAAATAAAAAGGAGCTCAACAGTTTAATATGAGCCCTTGGATGTAATAAGTACAGACTTAGGTAGGCTCACCATGTAAAAGAAAAGGATGTTTTGATAAGGGTTGCCAGTCTAAGTGCACCCAAATAAAGAGGAAAAAGGTGTCAGGCTAAAGTAGGTAGGGTAGGTAGATGGTGTTGCAGAATGATACTTGTGATGAAAATGTTTCTGAATGTATTAACTTTTACTTTTACCACAAAGTGTAAGGCAGACATTTCACTTGATGCAGTTCAAGCAAGACAAAGTTAAATAACTAACTTCCATGCACATTTTCCCTAAACACTTCACTAATTACCCCTAGGTATTAAGGTCTTTGAAATTCAAAGGGGCTCAGAGCATTTCTTTGACTTCTGGAGGGACCAGAGCCTCGGCCCAATGATCTAAAAAAGCCTAAGTACTCATAAATCATCCATCCATCATTCATTTCATTCCATAAAGTTTTCCTAAGTGAAAAAACCTATTTTACTTAGGAAATGCATAATATTCCTCATAAAAAACCTTTTTTCATTCTGAGCCTAAGTTTAACTATAAAAATCAATTGCTTTTATACTTAGCACTTTTGTTTTATTTCATATTAACGATTAACACACATATTATATAAATCCCAAAAAAATATTCCCTTCCTGTATTATTTAAACTATATAAAAACCACAACATTTTATATATCCCGCCCCAGGTTGAATACATCCTTAATTGTCATTTAAATGAAGGATTAACAAGTTAATCTGTAGTTCGTTAAAACCTTAATTCCTCGCCGTGATATATGGGATTAATTAACCATATGGGTTAATTAATAACCATTACCCAACCAATCAAAATGCTCCCAAAACAATTAAAACACAGTTTATTATGCGGGGCCCGCATATATTAAAAACTTCGCCATCTCCAACACCCGTCCACCGTCTGATCTCTGCCTTCCCATCCGATGGTCGACGGTGATATCGCGACCCCCCTTACCACTGCGTTGTAACTCGCGATCGCCAGCCAGTTTTCTGTCGTACCTCTACCACGCGTCGCCCATTCCATGTGCTCGCTCGCCCTCCGTCTAAAACTGCCCGACTCCAAAAGCAGTGCGATCAAACCGCTTACCACCCTCCATTTAATGACAAAGCATCCTATCATGCTTACGTCATCCGCCCAATAAATGCCAAAAAATACCCGCCAAACTAAATTTCGTTAATTAAATGATAAAACTTCACTTTCACTGTAATACACTGCATCCAGCTCCCATGCAAATTAACGATCGAATCCATTGTTCTAGCTTTTCAACTGCCACCTGACCAGCAAGACTACAGCACGAGCTTCACAGCATGTCAACCAACCTGTCATTGTACGGTTTTCCTCCTTAATCCAGGTATTTATCCATTTTTTCCCTGCAACCCTGCAATTTCAGTTTTCCACTCGGAATTCTACCAGAGAAAGCCGAATTCAAGTTAAATACAGTCTGTAATTACCATAAAAGACCCCAAAACTGTTTTTTAGTTCATTTTTCCCATATAAAGCCCGAATTCCATTTTGAACACACAAGAACCAAATATGGAAACTTACATAGCCCTGAATGTCGCGCCCATGAACACACCCCATAAAGACTTAAATTATTTACCCCTGGCTGACAAAGATTTTCAGATAAAATACCTATCTAGTGATAGTAACCACCTTAAAATCTTCTGCCAAATCAGAGATAGTCATCTGAATAATTCTGATATTTTTGGACTGTGGGAATCCAATCTTCCCATGTATTTCCTCCCCTCAGTCCATGTTTTCGCAGATATCATTCATCAATGATGTGCCACTATGACCCTATCCACAGAGCAGTTATGTCCCCATCCCAAACTGTTCTTTTTCCCATAACTGCTAAGTCCATTAATGAAATGATACAGTTCCATTCCACTCAGCCCCTTGCTCCTCTTTCCCTGGGATATCTACTTGAAAAAGCCCCTTAGTTGCCCAAATCAGAGATAACCCGTATTGCTCAGATGTTTATGTTACCAAACTATCAACCCAAAGGTCCACCTCCTTATCTGTAGAACTTTTTCACTAAAACTGGTAGACTTATTGTTGACATGATATCCATGATCATGGGATTTAATACCAGTGAATATGTTGATGATATTACTCTAGTTTTGTTGTCAATATTTACTCCTGGACAGCCCCCTGCTGTCAGGTATGACTATGCCACTTTCATTGCCAATAAAATCCATGATCAATTCATGAAATTAGATAGGGAAGGAATTTTCAAATACACATATTTTATATACCATCTTTTGTTATATCATCAACCAGACAACTTTCCTTTCCCTATCAGGAAATTGGACTCAAAAGGAAATCGAAGGTCTATGATCTTTTGAAGCTCAATCTTTTATAAAACTCTAGAGTCCCCTTATACCTATAATGAATTCAATGACTTATTTGTACATCCATCATCCACTCTGTCGATAGGAGTCCCCCCTCCTAGAATCACTAGTGACATGAAGAAGATTCTCCAACTCTCCAAGTAGTACAGGATAGGTGACTGGTACTTGTACCAAAATCACATAGAATTCAGAATGTATGGGTGTGAACTTTGCCCTTTCAAGTTGCCTAAATATGTGCCCATGAGATTGTTTGCACTAGAGTATTTCAGACAGATTATCAATGCAGACTTAGTCCATTTTTATAGTACAAAGAAGAAATCCCAATTAAGAATAAAGATCTAGCTAGGACCTGTTGTCATCAATTCTAGAGATGCATGGCAAGAAGCTGAAAGGATTTTTGAGGAAATGGTTCAGAGGTTTGCCGGCTGCACGTATCGCTACCTCGGCTGACCTACAAAGACAATTTTTAAACCACTAGCAAGTGAAAAAGAATCCTCTTCAAATTCTGGCCAAATATGAGCAGATCAAACGAAACGCTGGTGAGTCGGTCCAAGACTATTGCATTAGATTCAATTCAGTTTATAACGAAATTCCAGATCATCTAAGGCCACCTGTGGGACTAGCCATGGTGAAGTTCTCGGATGGTTTTGATGCTGACATGGCTTATCAATTATGAGAGAAATAACTGGCCACAATGGAAGACATGCAGAAGATAGCAGTCAGCGTTGAAGCGAATCTGCTGACCAAGAGAGCTAGAGCAAAGGCAGAAAATAAGGTCACCGTAAAGGAAGAATCTTCCTCAGTAGATCAGCTACTTCGAAAGGTAGAGCAGATACTTGAAAGGGTGAAACTTGACAAACTGGAGCCACAAGTTAGAAATCCTAACTTTCGTGGTCAGCAACAACCACAATATAGAATAAGACAGAGAGATCAGCGAACCCAAGAGCAAACAACACAACAGACAGTACAAACACCTTTGCAGCAAAATTTTGTACATGGACTGGAATCAGATAAGGACGGGAATATAATAGGTGAAGAAAATCACCTCTTTACTCCAGATGGTTTGCCTATTTATCTTACTGAGGATGAGGAGTATGCAAAGATTTCAGCTATACACAAAGATTTATATTTCATTCTAGCAAACGACACCGTCTTGGAGGAAGAATTATATGAGCACCAAAGAGGCTATATGAATGCTTTGTCCGCCCAGCAGCAGCAACATTCACTTAGAAACAGAGATGTGCCGGTCAAACCAATTCAGAAAAGGAAGGATACCGAGGCATCAAAGAATGATTCATCAGTTGCACAAAGGAAAGGAAAGGAGGCGGTTGGTCTGGAGAGCAGCAAATCACCATCAGCAGAACAATCACATTAGCAAGTTGCATCGAAAGAAAAGGAAAGGAAAGAAATCCCAGTCAAAGAGGTAGAAAAGATTCCCGCTTTTAATTTAGAGAATGAGATTTCTAAATTAAAGGTATCCATTCCCTGTGAGAAATAATGAGGAACACAGTTATAGAGACAAGTATCTAAAATGTGAATATGGACCCAATGTCGACATGGTGAATGTCGAAGATGATCAACCTGAAATGATTTGGGCTGCATCGAATGTAGTTCTGATATGACTTACCACCTTTTATATCAGTTTAAGATTCGCATGTTTTGTGCACATATGCATGTTCGATTCCAGAGCTTCTCACAACTCTGCCCAAGGCGATCATGATAGCTTGGTTGGACATGCACCCGCAATACCATGACTCTATTCATTGATCCCAGCAGAGTAAGAGTTATAGGACTCATCAAAGACTTGTGTGAGTCTGGATCAGCTCCCAATGAGAATGTTTAGATGGATGTTGTTGTAGCAGATATTTCTCCAGGTTTGGCATGCTCTTTCCAGTTGGGGTAGCGAATTGAAAGGGACACTACAACTAGATTTCTCCTATGCAACGATTCCGATGTTGGCCAAATGAGGAAATTGTATCGGGAACAAAAAATGAAATACATGATCACAAGCAAGGAGAAACCAATAAATCATCTGATTAATTATGTACATACAGATTTAGAGTCTTTTGTTTCGTATTTTGATAGTTTTAATGATATAGATAGTCATTTAGTAGAAGCAGATGATATTCCAGAGATAACAGAAAATTTCAGAGGAGTTTTAAAGAAAGAAGGACATGAATAGCAGAGCACCGTTGGGCAATCAGCTAAAAGTAATGGACAACAAGCAAACAAGGCACAACAAACAGATTTTAAACACTTGCAAGAGGAGGAAGAAGGTTTGTGGACCATGGATTTCGATGGAGCAGTGGGAAATGATGGCGCTGGAACTAGAATTTGGGTACGCAGTCCTTTCTCTGCCCCAAACAAAGTCCCTAGTAACATGCGGGTATGCTCTTACAAGTTGGCTTTTGATTGTTCAAATAATGAAGTTGAGTGTGAAGCTCTGATTGTTGGCCTAAAGATTCTAAGAAAGCTGAATGCTAAGAGGATTTTAGTATATGGCGACTCCGAATTGGTTATCAAATAGGTCAGAGGTGAATATCAAGCAAAGCATCCTAAGATGCGAGCTTACCGTAATGCAGTTCTAGACATCCTAAAATATTTTTCAGAATACACCTTGACATGTGTGCCTCGTATACAAAATAGTATTGTTGATGCCCTTGCTAAGGCAGCAAGTAGTTTGAAAATCCCAATGAACTCCAGCCATAAATTCAAAATCCATGTCAACCATCGTCCGACTGTCCCGGAAAATCAGAGATATTGGCAAGTTTTCCAAGATGATGAGGAGATTGATGATTTTCTGCAAAACAAAGGCAAGTTCAAAGAGACCTCAATTGATGTAGAAAATGACGATGGTAAAGGTAATGGTACAGATGAGGTGCAGATCAATGAAATGGATGTGTTGCAACTGAAGAATAAAGTGATTCCTAAAGGCTTGAAACCTTTAGAAGAACTCTTTAATCAAGATGATGTAGCCTGCAAGCCAACATTGCAGCCAACAGAGAAAGGTCAATATCGGAACAATTGCTAATCCTAAATTAGTAAAATTGTCCAAAGCATTTCCACCAAATATCAAGGACAAATATATCAGTTTGCTGTCTTCATTTGCAGATGTGTTTGCTTGGGATTATTCTGACTTAAAGACATATGATACCAATATAATTCAGCACACTATACCCATCAAGCCCAATCAAAAACCATTCAGACAGAAGTTGAGAAGTCTAAATCCAAAGTTGCTGCCATCTATTGAAAAGGAGATAAACAGGTTGTACAAATCAGGGATCATCATGCCAATCAGATTTTCGGATTGGATCTCTAACTTGGTGCCCGTACGAAAGAAGAAAGGTGAGATTCACTTATGCATTGATTTTAGAAATCTCAATAAAGTTTCATTGAAAGACAACTATCCACTGCCCAAAATGGACCATATACTTCACCGAGTAGTGGGAGCATCTCGTATGTCACTACTTGATGGTTATTCCGGATATAACCAAGTTTCTTTCCATGAAGATCACTGAGACAAGACATCATTCACCACTCCATGGGGAACCTTTCATTATGCTAAAATGCCTTTTGGTTTGAAGAATGCGGGTGCCACATTTCAGCATGCAATGGACTTGGCTTTTGCAAATGAGAAGGATGTCTTTTTGGTGGTGTACCTAGATGATTTGATAGTGTTTTCCAAATCTGATGAAGAGCACATGTACCATCTAAAAACTGTCTTTCAAAAGTGCAAAAAATATGGCTTGTCGCTGAATCTGAAAAAGAGCTTGTTTGCCATGGAGGAAGGCAAACTACTCAGGCACATTATCTCAAAATATGGCATTCGTATTGACCCAGCACGTGTGCAAGCAATTCAGCAAATCAATCTGCCCCGGAATAAAAAAGAGATACAATCTTTCAATGGTAAAATGAATTTTCTTCGCCGCTTTGTACCTAATCTTGCTGAGCACCTAAGAGAGATGACAAACATGATTAAGAAGGACAGCCAAGTGAAATGGACGGAGGAGGCTGTAAAATATTTCAATTTGGTCAAGTTGGCTCTTTCCTCAGCTCCAGTTCTAGTCAGCCCGGACTACACTCAGGATTTTATATTGTTTTCATTTGCTTCGGAGCACACTATGGCAGCTGTATTATTGCAAAAAAAAGATAATCATGAAAGACCCATTGCATTCTTCAGCAGAGCTATAAGAGATGCAGCCTTAAAATACAACATCATTGAGAAGCAAGCCCTTGCACTTGTGAAAGCATTGAAATATTTCCGGATATATATTCTACATTCTCCTATTTTGGCCCATGTTCCTAACGTTGCTGTCAAAGATGTTTTAGTGCAGACCGATGCGGAAGGAAGACGAGGCAAGTGGATTGCAGCCTTGTTGGAATATGATGTGGAAATAAAGCCCACAAAGTTGGTTAAAGGGTAGGGATTGGCAAAGTTAATGGCTGAATCAAACTTGCATGCCTTGGACATAAATCTGATCGCTGCTATGTCCGATGAGAATGAAGAAGGATCGTTAATTCAGGTATCTGAAATGTTTGCTCTTTCTCTGTGGTATTCAGATATCATATATGTGCTTAAAAATTTGTCACCACTGCCCGGCATGACTAGAAACAAAGCAAGAACACTCAAGTTGAAGGCTGCCAAGTTGTGCATTCTAAATTCTGCACTGTATTGGAAAGATCATGGTGGCATTTTGTTAAATTGTTTGGTGGAAAAGGAAGCAAAGAAGGTCATGGAGGACTGCCACCAAGGAGACTGTGGTGGTCACCTCTTTTGGAAGTCAACAGGAAATAAAATTCTGAGAGCAGGGTACTATTTGCCGACGTTGTTTGCTGATGTATATAAGATGGTCAAGCGTTGTCACAAGTGTTAGACTTTCGAAGGAAAGCAAAAGTTACAGCCTTTGCCACTTAAGCCTATAGAGGTGAGTTCTCCTTTCCAGCAATGGGGATTGGATTTCATTGGTGAAATTCATCCTGCTTCTTCCAGTCAGCATAGATGGATCCTCACAGCAACAGATTATTTCACAAAATGGATCGAGGCAATTCCCACCAGACAAGCTACTGATGCGGTAATCATTTCATTCCTTGAAAATAACATGTTGTCTTGCTTTGGTTTCCCGAATAAGCTAATCATTGATAATGCAGCAGCTTTCAAATCAAAAAGGATGGTAGAGTTTTGTCATAAATATCACATCATTTTGGGTCACTCAACTGCCTATCATCCGCAAGACAATGGATTGGCGGAGTCTTCGAACAAATCATTGGTCAACATCATCAAGAAGCTACTGGAAATAAATAAGAAGAGCTAGCATAAGAGGTTGGTCAATGCACTTTGGGCAGATCGGGTCAGTTAGAAGAAATCCATAGGTACATCACCTTTCGAGCTTGTTTATGGAGTTGATACAATATTTCCTACCTCTCTCGCTGCCCCGGTAGTCAAACTTCTTCAGGAGGCCGGCAGTGAAGAAGTCCCATGCAGAGGAAGGTTGAATCAAATGGTCCACTTGTAGCAGACCAGAGAAGAAGTTTTCAAGAACACATCCAAATTGCAGGAGAAGATCAAGAAAATTTATGATAGAAAGGCAAAGGTGGACAAATTTCAGGTGGATGATGTGGTGTTGAAGTGGGATGCAAGGAATGAGGAGAAAGGCAAGCACGGTAAGTTCAAGAATCTTTGGAAAGGTCCTTTCAAGATTGCAGCATATCGGGGTCAGAATGCCTTTCTTCTAAAGGAAATGAACGGGGAAGATTGTCTAGGAGGGCCGATCAATGGTCCAATGCTCAAGCGGTACCATTTTTGAGTTATTAACGCTGCTTCGACTGTCACTGTAAATACCATTTTATTTCAATTTAGTTATAGTTTTTGATTTAGTCATCGAAGATTCCACAGTAAGAAAATTGTTCTGCCAACGTTTCAAATCCCAACCGGTTGCCCTGATGATGGATTCCGGTTGGGATTTGAAACGTTAGCAGAAAAATTTTCTTACTGTGGAATCTCCGATGACTAAATCAAAAATATTGTACCACAGAGGTCTCAAATTTAGTTAGAGTTTGTTAAGTTAGTCTTCGAGTCATTTCAATGTCAAATTTGAGTCAGTTTTTTGGTCATTTCAGTTTCATAAATGAGTCAGAGTCCTGGGTTATTTGTCGAAATGATGACTCCATAGCCCAATGGACGAAGGAACTGTCTAGCTCTCCCAGAGATTTACTGTTCTTGATACATCCAAGGAGATAGCATCCCCCATTGGAGCCAATGTTAGAGTTGGTCTGGTCAGTCCTCCATCAGAGATCAAAACTCTTTATGCATTTCATTTTTAGGTGTCCCGCTCCATTCGCCCAGATGCATTCTGCTAGGGGCATGCCATAATCTGATGGAAAAAGTCATGCTAGTCATTTCCCCTCATGTCTGGCTCCTGCTGGCTCAGGGCTTTTGTCAATGATCACCAAAGTCCATGACAGTCAAGGTCTGGTCCTTTAATGGACAAAAGTCATTTTCGATCATTAGATCTAGGGATTAATCAATTTGGTCTTCAACCAAAGCCGTGCAGGCCAGATTAAGGCCCTTACAAAGTTATGATTCAGAGGTTTTCATCGTCATGTGGATAGACTTCGACTCTTCTTCAAAACTCTGTTTTGAAGAAAAGTCAAACAGTGTCATTGGTGATAAAATTTGCAAAAGAGTCATCAATTGATTTCTTCATATGCAGTCATGGTTTCCGTGGCCAAATGTCCTGTCGTGTAATCCCTGCAAAGAGTGCCGAAAATTTCATCATTTGAGCTAAAATTTCAAAGGGAAACTGAAAATCAGTGTTGCTTTAAGTCAGCGAAAAAGTGTCAAAACATAACATTAGAAAAATGGGTTTTTGGAGAAGCAAATATTTAACCCATGACTTCAAAGTCTTTATATACAAGTTTCCACCAAAATCAAAGTCATTGTGCAAATCAAGTTCATAGGGAGACATTGCAAAGTGATTAGGAGTGCATCGTGCGTGTTTGGAGCAAAGTAGGAGGCAGTTTCCAGGGTGCGGCGCATATACACAGGGGCGCAGCACACACAGAGGGTGTGGTGCACACAGAGCCACCCCTCAGTACATTTTTTCAACGGGCGCGGTGCACACCCAAGGCGCGGCGAACTGGGTTTGGCGCGCGGCGCACACCCACAAAGGGCCAAAACCATGTCAAATTTCCTCAAATTTCTTATGAAGCCCCTCAAATTGACAGGTAGGCTCTATGACATGACTTGTTCATCAAAGTTTATAAATGATATGGTGGTTTGTGGCTATGTTTGAATGCAACAAAACTCATAAAATCAACCACAACGAAACACCAAAGGCCATTGTTGCTAGGGTTGCATAATTGTGGTATTGAGGCCAAGGTTCCATTTTCACCCACCATTTTTCCCTCACCTACCATTTTTCCCTATCCTCCCTTTCTCATTTTTCCTATTATCCCTACCCTAAAACACTACCAAACCCTATTCCCTTCCCCTCCTCTTATTTGCAACATAAACCACCCAGAAACCTACCTTTGTCAAAACCCCAAAACCCTACCCTATCAAATACCCAAACCCCCTACATATCCAAACAAACTTCTCCCCATAACCCCTATTCCCATCATATTACTCCCTTCCTAATACTCCCTTTTTCATTGTTCCCCTTGGTGATAGATATCACAAAAGCACCCAGCTTCACACCATCATCAAAGGGCAACCTAAGTACAGTACACACAGCAGTCATGGCATCACATCATTCATCAGAGTATGAGATGGAGACACAAAGTAACTCATCCTTGGAAGAGCAGGCTCCCAGGAGACATCACAAGAGTGGCAAACATGTTAGGGATGAGCCCAATACCCTCACTGAATTACAAGCATGCCCTCTTACCATGTCATGTTTCCAGCACCTAGCATGTTTTGAATTTTGTCAAAGGGTGGCTAATATTAGAGTTCATCATGAGTTGGCCCCTCTTTTTGTGCTTCACCTACATGGAGGTCAGTCTATCTTGGCCAGGGTCACCTTCACATTGACACCAGAAACTATCTCGGTGGCAACAGGCATACCAAATGTTGGAGAATAGTGGCATAAGAAGAAGAAGGTGGATAGGCAACACTATGAGCCTTACATTAAGGCCAGATTCTTGAGTCAGCTCACAAGAGTCTTCCCATTCAGATATTTGAAAGATGAGTATGCTCCACTCATTAACTTGATCATGAAGTACTTCAGCTGTGAGGGGAGGTTCTCTCAACTATATGCCTATCACATCAGGTTGCTCATGCACTTTACCAGGGTGAGGATGATGAACCTCCCGTTTTTCATTTGCAGGAACATAGAGAGGATGAACACCTTCATGCAGCATAAGACCCCCCAGCAGCATCGTAACAGTGTTTATAACTTTTCTCTTATCCAAATTTTGGTGGATCATCAGTTGGGATTGTAGGGCATTGCTTGGGAGGACTTCATCTCCCGTGACCTCTTCAGCACTTCACAGGTACTATCAGAGGCAGAGCATGAGATAGGTGGTCCTTCTCATCAGTATGAGCACCATGAGACCACGACTATGCCAGTATTCGTGACATATCAGAGAGGCAGTAGACACTTGTTTGTAGCAGCAAAGCGAGTGTTATCTCCACCCAGGGTCGAAGGGGCTTCTCTTCTGGCATCGACTACACAAGTACAGGACAAGGGCAAGAAGCCCATGCATGATGAGGGGCCATCCGGTGAAAAGGAGGCTGACTTCATCCTCATTCAGGATGATGATGCAGATGTGGAGAGTGCCCGACTTAGGATGACTATTCAGGAGCAGAACACGGAGATCCAAGACTTGTCACTCAATGTGGAGAGGGCCAAATGGATCATCAATTATTTGGAGTAGAGGAACAAACAACTTGAGGACCAGCATGAGATCATGGAGCTGCAAAACATCTGTGAGAATCGACAAGCTACCCAACAAAGGAGGATCAAGCTCACTACCTTGGAGCAAGAGATCAACAATGACCATGAGTCCTGGCTAGAGCGGATCAACGTCCACCTTGAGAGACTGCTGGAGAAGGCCGATAGAGACAAAACCATACTGAGGAGGATGGTTTATCATTACAGGGCACGGAACATGAGTGCAAAGGCCCGGATATGGAGCTTGAAGGCAAAATTGAGCAAAGCAACAAAAGATGCAAAAGAGCATGATCAGCTTCGAATCTTGGCTAAAGCCTCTATGGCCTAGTAGATTGCCTCTTAGAGAACCTCCAGCCCAAATTTCAAGAAATTTGGGGAAATTTCTGTCACATGGTAATTTTTTGGTCAAAACACAGGTTTTTTCTCCCTGTGCGTCGCGCCACTGGCGCGGCGCTTAGGATTGGGAGCTCTAAATGACAAATGGCTTGCATTTTTGGATTCAACATGAAAAATCATGACTACTGGTGCTTGGACAAGAAATTTGGGCATGATTTGAGTCTCCAGGAGGTCAAAAACACCCAAAAAATGGCCTCTCTGCCCCTATTTTGACACACAAGAAGTAGTCTTGGGAGAATGAAGATTGGGAGGGGTAAATGAGCACCAAATTCAGAAATTCCACATGGGTTGGAAAGTAGACAAGCCAAGCTTTCCAACAAGCACACTTGGGTACATTTTGGACTCCTACAAGTGCCTCAAAACAACCTCCAAAGTGGCGCGGCGGATATAGAATTTGGCGCTGCACATATAGGGAAAAAGGCCAATTTCACCTTCGTTTCACGAAATTTCGATTCGTGACTTTTCACAAGTGGGCCCGCTCATCTAAATTTCACTTTTTTTGCACATAAGGAAAATTTTAAAGTATTTTCACTCCAGATTGGCTTCTATCCAAGTGGCAAAGGAAGGAAAACAGTCACCCAAGCTATTTGTCATATTTGTAATGCTGCACCTGTAGCTAATGGTTGGCTTTCCACCTCCATTTTGTAATGATTCGAGTAAATCCCCAACCCTTGGGCATTTTATCTCCTCATGGTACATTCTATATATTGTATGCAAACCATTTGCAAAGGGTTGGTTGGCTTGTAACTTCTGGGAGACTGTGGGAAAAAAAAAACTATGTTTCTTCATTGTATATTTTGACAGAGGATTAATGAAAGGTAGTGGCTCTGTTTCATGAGATTCATGTGGTTGTGAGTGTAGCAAATGTGTCTCTTATGTTTCATATGTATTTCGTTATGTTTCATAGTTCATTTCCAGTGAAATTTTCTAAGTTAGATGAGGTAGAATTCAATTTTATTGCTTTGCCTATGGGAAAATTTCATGTTCAGTGTTCTTTCTTCTATTGAAAATGATTCATGTGCATATGCCCTTTTCACCCTCCTAAGCAATCTCTCCATTCCATGCTATTTCAAACTAAATTGCTAGACTTTCAGCCTGTCTTGCCTCATGAAGTAATCTGTTCCTTTGTATTTTATCCTCTGCTCATTGCTGTACGTTGGTCCCATACCATCCCAGAAACACAGTCATTCATAAAAATCACTTCCTGTATCCATATTCACTTACTAGCGTAAGATCAATATTTCACAGTAAGTCATCTCAGACCATATCATTTTAAGTATTCACTGAGCGTGAATCGGAGAGAGCCCTCTCCTATTCTGGTAGGGCTAGCTACCAGACTGAGCGTGGTTTGTGGTTACCCTAAATTTTGCCTTCCTTTAGCCTAAGGCGGATTTAGGTGCTAACAACACCTTCTCTCTAAGTTATACATCAAAGTTATCTTTGTTAGAACTCTTTTGATTTCCAAAATGGTGTTTGTCCTGTTTGAGATTCCAAGTACTTCCAACTGTTCTTTGTTTCTATTATTCAAAAACTGTATAAGTCGATTGGCTTCCTTTGGAATTTTATCCGACTGTGCTCTTGTTTCCTGAATCGCTCCATGGGCTATTTTTATTAAGTTGATCTACTCATAGATCACTTGGATAGATGGCCATATTTAATTTATACACTGAATGATATTAGCCCAAAGGATTTTCCTAATTTCTGCTAAGGGCTTATCAAAAGTGAGCTCTTGTTCTAATATTTTAACTTTACTTTCTAAGGCTTTAATCTCCCTAGTTTTTTCCACAACACTTATTTTGGAGATATCATAATTTCTCTATTCTTTAGCCAATTTTTCTTTCACCTATTTCAACTCTGTAACCTTAATCTCAATTCTTCCATGGCCTTTATCAATTCTTATGTGCTCATATTAGCACTGCTACCTGGTGTTGTACCTACTATTGATGTACCTGTTGCAGTTGTACCAGTAATTACTTCTGCTGTGACTGTTGGGACATTTGAAGCTAATGTTGTTCCAAGTGTAGAAGGAACTGCAGTTGAGACTATGGGGATTACCTAAGGAGGTTGAGAGGTCGACTCTCCCTGGTTTTCCTTCAGTGCTTTTTCTAATGCCTACTCTGTATCATTCAATCTTTCATTAAGTTTCAAGAGCAGGTCCATCATGTCCTCTTCGGATTTCTGTTGTATAACTTCTATAGTTTGTGGATGCCTTGAAGGAGGTAGTTTCAGCTGTTTCCTTAGGGCAGCAATGTCCTCCTCTTTTTTCTTGATTAGTGCCTTTATGCCTTTAGCATCTTTGGGATCATGTCCCAATCCAATAATGATCTCTTCTAATGATTTGATTCTATTATCCTTGGCCAGAGAAGAGGCTTTCTCCAAATTTAATTGAGAAGTTGTATTATCCAAGGAATTTTGTAACTTATGGGCTAGCATTGCTTTGTCAGTCAGTGTGGAATAAACCATTTCCGTAGTCTGTTTATGAAGCTCAATTTGGTCCATAGGATGAATATCTTTGGCTAGGACCTCCAAGTTGCTTCTAATGTAATCTACTGCTAACTGGGGTTGCTGCACCTTTGGCTTATAGTAACTCATCAACATTTTACCTTCTTTAATGTCATAGGTTGACATTAATCTCGACTGGTTTGTGGGAGCCATTTTCAAATACTAACTATAACTTTGGAGCCTTACAGGATCATTTCTAGCTTTTATCTTTGTAAAGGTTTTCTTAATGTTTGAGGCCTATTTGCTTTGTGGCCTGAGGGATGACACTTCTGTACTGTGTTGTCTTTCTAAATCTTGCATCTGTGAGCTGACAAATGTTCCTCCCATTGTAAAAGTTTGTTGGCTAGCTCTTTCTTCTCTCTGGCTATCTATAGTTTCTTCAATTATTTCATCTTCTGATAGAGGATTCAGTATTTGGCTCTTTTCTCTAGGTTGTTTTGTTGGTCCACTGATAGGTGTGATGGTTTCTTTATCCCTCTTTTTGTTTCTTTCCTCATTTAGAGGAGTTTACAATGCTGGGCTTTTTGCAGCTTTAGTTTGGGCTGGAGGAATTTGCACTTGACTCTATTATCTGGACATTGCAGGCTGATTTGTCATAGTAGGCTGCTCTGTGGTCTCTATTTCTTTGCCTTTGGAAGTCCCTGTAGTTGGTATGTTGGTTTCCTGTGCAGGCTACTGAGAAGTTGCAGCAGAGGATGTACCAATTTCTGATTGTTGAGGCAGCTTGAATGATACCTGTCCAAAATAGTCCAAGTCAAGGGTTTTTTTCAAGATCTTTCATAGCATTTTCCATCTTTTCTTGCTCACTAATTTCTTCTATTAGGGTCCCTTCTACCCATTCATCCTGATTTGCAAATTGTTCAATTTCTAGGATCCTATGATGTATATAAACTGACAGCCTATTTCTTGTCCTTATGTCACATATGAAACTATTTGGGTCATATGTCACCCACCAAAAACTCTTCTTCAATCTAAGGCGGTCTTCTACTTCACCTGCAAATGTCTGTACGAAGAGTCTCATTGCCACATTCTCCGCATCAATCTCATGAAGTTCATAGAAGTCTGCCATTCTGTCCACTTGTTGCTGAGAAGTAATGCTGTTAGGAGTGCCATCAAAAAATGGGATTTTGCTTTGATAATCTACAGGCATATCATCTAAAACTTGAGGCAAAACAAGAGGTGCAAAATGGGCAGCCATCACTCTTGGTGGATTTGGCCTCGGAGGTGTTGGAGGAGTGTGCACCATTTGTAAGGGACTAGCAATTGGAGTTTGCAGCGGAGTTATAATGTAGTTATCAATTGACGGTTAGCCCTTTCCGTCTCCAAGTCTACAAGAAACTGGGGATTGTGGACAGTAGAGTCAACCGCCCTTTCAGACTTGGTTTCGAACAATGATAGTTCAAATTGCTCATCAAACTCTAGCTCTTTGAGATACTCAAAAATGTCAGGGCATGAATGGGATTTGAACACAGGAGATATAGAGCTCTCTTGACGACGAATTCTTGAAATCAAATTGGGATTCTCGTAGATGTGTGAAGGATCTGGATCTCGATTAGCTCTGGTATATCTTCTAGACGCCAGCGTGCTATTGAGAAAAATCAAAGGACACAACCAACTTACTCAACATATCCAATCCTAAACTTATCATCCGGAAGCTTAGAATTATCGAGAAGTAAGGGGATTGATTTCGTTCCACAATGGATTCGCCACTATGTTAGCACCTAAATCCACCTTAGGCTGAAGGAAGGCAAAATTCAGGGTAACCACAAACCACGCTCAGTCTGGTAGCTAGCCCTACCAGAACAGGAGAGGGCTCTCTCTGAGTCACGCTCAGTGAATACTTAAAACAATACGGCCTGAGATAACTTACTGTGAAATATTGATCTTAGTATAGTAAGTGAATATGGATATAGGAAGTGATTTTTATGAATGACTGTGTTTCTGGGATGGTATGCGACCAACGGACAACAATGAGCAGAGGATAAAATACAAAGGCACAGATTACTTCGTGAGGCAAGACAGGTAGAAAGTCTAGCAATTTAGTTTGAAATAGCATGGAATGGAGAGATTGCTTAGGAGGGAAAAAAGGGCATACGCACATGAATCCTTTTCAACAGAAGAAAGAACACTGAACATGAAATTTTCCCACAGGCAGAGCAATAAAATTGAATTCTACCTTATCTAACTTAGAAAATTTCACTGGAAATGAATATGAAATGAACTATGAAACATAACTAAATACATATGAAACACAAGAGACACATTTTCTACACTCACAACCACATGAATCTCATGAAACAGAGCTGTTGCCTTTCATTAATCCTCTGTCAAAATATACAATGAAGAAACAGAGTTTTTTTTTTCCCACAGTCTCCCAGAAGTTACAACCCAACCAACCCTTTGCAAATGGTTTGCATACAATATATAGAATGTGCCATGAGGAGATATAATGCCCAAGGGTTGGGGAGTTACTCGAATCATTACAAAATGGAGGTGGAATGCCAACCATTAGCTACAGGTGCAGCATTACAAAGATGACAAATGGCTTGGGTGACTGTTTGCCTTCCTTTGCCACTTGGATAGAAGCCAATCTAGAGTGAAAATACTTTAAAATTTGCCTTATGTGCCGAAAAAGTGAAATGTAGATGAGCGGGCCCACTTGTGAAAAGTCGCGAATTGAAATTTCGCGAAACGGAGGTGAAATTGGCCTTTTTCCTTATCTGTGCCGCGCCAAATTCTATATGCACCGTGCCACTTTGGAGGCTATTTTGAGGCACTTTTAGGAGTCTAAAATCTGCCCAAGTGTGCTTGTTGGAAATCCTGGCCTATCTACTTTCCAACCCAAGTAGAACTTCTGAATTTGGTGGTCATTTTCCCCTCCAAATCTTCATTCTCGCAAGACTGCTTCATGTGTGTCAAAATAGGGGCAGAGAGGCCATTTTTTGGGTGTTTTTGACCTCCTGGAGACTCAAATCATGCCCAAATTTCTTGTCCAAGCACTAGTAGTCATGATTTTGCATGTTGAATCCAAAAATGCAAGCCATTTGTCATTTGGAGCTCCCAATCCTAAGCGCCACGCCAGTGGCGCGACGCACAGGGAGAAAAAACCTGTGTTTTGACCAAAAAATTACCATGTAACCAAAATTGCCCCAAATTTCTTGAAATTTGGCCTGGAGGTTCTCTTAGAGGCACTATGCTAGGCCACAGAGGCTTCAACCAAGATTCGAAGCCGATCTTGCTCTTTTACCTCTTTTTCCTCTTTTGTTGCTTTGCTCAATTTTGCCTTCAAGCTCCTTATCCGGGCCTTTGCACTCATGTTCCATGCCCTGTAATGATAAACCATCCTCCTCAGTATGGTTTTGTCTCTGTCGGCCTTCTCTAGCAGTCTCTCAAGGTGGACGTTAATCCGCTCTAGCCAGGACTCACCGTCATTATGGATCTCTTGCTCCAAGGTAGTGAGCTCGATCCTCCTTTGTTGGGCAGCTTGTCGATTCTCACGGATGTTTTGCAGCTCCATGATCTCATGCTAGTCCTCAAGTTGTTTGTTCCTCTGCTCCAAATACTTGATGATCCATTTGTCCCTCTCCACATTGAGTGACAAGTCTTGGATCTCTGTGTTCTGCTCCTGAATAGTCATCCTAAGTCGGGCACTCTCCACATCTGCACCATCATCCTCAATGAGGATGAATTCGGCCCCCTTTTCACCGGATGGCCCCTTGCCATGCATGGGCTTCTT
The DNA here is from genome assembly GCA_000404065.3 of Pinus taeda. Taxonomy (NCBI): domain Eukaryota; kingdom Viridiplantae; phylum Streptophyta; class Pinopsida; order Pinales; family Pinaceae; genus Pinus; species Pinus taeda. The sequence continues at coordinate 211,631 of APFE031284186.1, forward strand.
GCCCTTGTCCTGTACCTGTGTAGTCGATGCCGGAAGCGAGGCCCCTTCCACCCCAGGTGGAGATAACACTCACTTTGCTGCTGCAAACAAGTGCCTACTGCCTCTCTGATATGTCACGAATACTGGCATAGTCGTGGTCTCATGGTTCTCATACTGATGAGAAGGACCACCTATCTCATGCTCTACCTCTGATAGTACCTGTGAAGTGCTGAAGAGGTCACAGGAGATGAATTCCTCCCAAGCAATGCCCTGCAGTCCCAACTGATGATCCACCAAAATCCAGATAAGAGAAAAGTGATAAACATTGTTAAGCTGCTGCTGGGGGGTCTTATGCTGCATGAAGGTGTTCATCCTCTCTATGTTCCTGCAAATGAAAAATGGGAGCTTCATCATCCTCACCCTGGTAAAGTGCATGAGCAACCTAATGTGATAGGCATATTGTCGAGAGAACCTCCCCTCACAGCTGAAGTACTTCATGATCAATTTCATGAGTGGAGCATACTCATCTTTCAAATATCTAAATGGGAAGACCCTTGTGAGCTGACTCAAGAATCCTGCCTTAATGTAAGGCTCATAGTGTTGCCTATCCACCTTCTTCTTCTTATGCCACTGTTCTCCAACATTTAGTATGCATGTTGCCACTGAGATAGTTTCGGGTGTCAATGTGAAGGTGACCCCAGCCAAGATAGATTGACCTCCATCTAGTTGAAGCACAAAAAGACGTGCCAACTCATGATGAACTCTAACATTAGCCACCCTTTGACAAAATTCAAAACATGCTAAGTGCTAGAAACATGACATGGCAAGAGGGCATGCTTGTAATTTAGTGAGGGTAGTGGGCTCATCCCTAACATGTTTGCCACTCTTGTGATGTCTCCTGGGAGCCTGCTCTAAAGAGGATGAGTCACTTTATGTCTCCACCTCATACTCTGATGAATGTTGTGATGCCATGACTGCTGTGTGTACTGTACTTAGGTTGCCCTTTGATGATGGTGTGAAGCTGGGTGCTTTTGTGATATCTGTCACCAAGGGGAACAAAGAAAAAGGGAGTATTAGGAAGGGAGTAATATGATGGGAATAGGGGTTATGGGGAGAAGTTTGTTTAGGGATATGTAGGGGGTTTGGGTATTTGATAGGGTAGGGTTTTGGGATTTTGACAAGGTAGGGTTTTGGGGTGTTATGTTGACAAATAAGAGGAGGGAAAAGGGAATAGGGTTTGGTAGTGTTTTAGGGTAGGGATGATAGGAAAAATGAGAAAGGGAGGATAGGGAAAAATGGTAAGTGAGGGAAAAATGGCGGTTGAAAATGGAACCTTGGCCTCAATACCACAATTATGCAACCCTAGCAACAATGGCCTTTGGTGTTTTCTTGTGGTTGATTTTATGAGTTTTGTTGCATTCAAACATAGCCATAAACCACCATATCATTTATAAACTTTGATGAACAAGTCATGTCATAGAGCCTACCTGTCAATTTGAGGGGCTTCACAAGAAATTTGAGGAAATTTGGCACGGTTTTGGCCCTTTGTGGGTGTGCGCCGCACCCTGGGTGTGCACCGCACCCATTGAAAAAATGTACTGAGGGGTGGCTCTATGTGCGCCGCGCCCTCTTTGTGTGCCGCGCCCTCTGTGTGCGCTGCGCCCCTGTGTATATGAGCCACGCCCTGGAAAGTGCCTCCTACTTTGCTCCAAACATGCACGATGCACTCCTAATCACTTTGCAATGTCTCCCTATGAAATTTATTTGCACAATGACTTTGATTTTGGTGGAAACTTGTATATAAAGACTTTGAAGTCATGGGTTAAATTTTTTCTTCTCCAAAAACCCATTTTTCTAATGTTATGTTTTGACACTTTTTCACTGACTTAAAGCAACACTGATTTTCACTTTCCCTTTGAAATTTTAGCTCAAATGATGAAATTTTCGGCACTCTTTGCAGGGATTACACGATAGGACATTTGGCCATGGAATCCATGACTGCATCTAAAGAAATCAACTGATGACTTTTTTGCAAATTTTATCACCAATGACACTGTTTGACTTTTCTTCAAAACAGGGTTTTGAAGAGTCGAAGTCTATCCACATGACGATGAAACTCTCTAAATCATAACTTTGTAAGGGCCTTACTCTAGCCTGCATGGCTTTGGTTGAAGACCAAATTGATTAATCCCTAGACCTAATGATCGAAAATAACTTTTGTCCATTAAAGGACCAGACCTTGACTGCCATGGACTTTCGTGATCATTGACAAAAGACCTGAGCCAGCAGGAGCCAGACATGAGGGGAAATGACTAGCATGAACTTTTCCGTCAGATTATGGCATGCCCCTAGCAGAATTTAGCTGGGTGAATGGAGTGGGACACCTGGAGCGGTACACGTAAAAATGAAATGCATAAAGAGTTTTGATCTCTGATGGAGGACTGACCAGACCGACTCTAACAGGTGCCAAGATATGCAAGTAGAAATCAATTCTTTTATAGAGAAGTTCACAGTTTTGCAGAGTAAAGGGCTACCAAGTCCTTTTGTCATTAATCACAAATTGATGAAACACATTGATTATGTAGATACATTGAATAAGTATGCTAGCAATCAAGCTAGCTCATCATCAAGTGCATCAGGAGTGAAAGCACTTCCCACAGGCCGAGTTCTCTATGATAGCTTAGAGAACTTATTCTACATTGAGCATGAGGTAAAGCACCTATTCACTATCTAGCCTAACTTCTTCAGATATATAGAGACTAATGAGACTCTCAGAAAAATTCAGAAGCACAAATTGCTAGAGCAGAAATGGTGGGAAGATACATTAGAAATTTTGTAAATTTACCTTTGGTACAATGTAAATTTTGGGCTATTTACCATGGTTAGATGAATAAAGGTGAATAGTGGTCAAAACAGGTCGAAGAGTATCAGAGAAGGTAAAGGGTATCAGTCAAAATAGGGCATCCAGCACGAAATTACTAAAGAATACAGTAGCAAGCCAAATAAAAGGACCTCCCTCCTGCACACTTAGCACAAATAGGAACAGCACAACATCTATTTTCTTTTCTCCTATCTTTGAGACTAACTATCTCTATTTTCTTGTAAAAATGATTTGTCATCACTAGAATATATCTCAATCTATTATGAGATATTTTGTGTAAAATATTTTGTATAAATATTCCCTCAATTGGAGTATTGAGGGTGGATTCATATACATTGCTGTAATACTGGTTTTTTGGAATAAAAGTGCTGATTGGATCAAATTTTCATATGGCTTGCTGGACCAAGAATTGAGGTAAAGGACTTTTCACAGCTTTCTTGAATCAAACACTGGATCAATAAGTCCTCTATACCTTATGTTTTAAAGTTTTCCTTGTTTATTATATCACCTTTGTTTCACCTCTGAATGAAAAACAAAAATGAGTAATTCAGAATATGCTTGATTGCACTCTGTTTTCAAACTTTATCATTCTCTATGTTTTCTTCTGAATTAGAATAAACAGTGGAATATTAATTTCTCCTGTTTGCTAGTTTTGTCACTTTGATTATTATTTAAAGAATACTTAACTGCTCTTTAATAAGTAATCAATTCCAGTTTTATCTTTTCAAATACGTTGAAGGATTCTTAATTGCCCTTCATTCATTTTGAACCCATTCCATTTATTATAAGTCTTTATTTGTTCCCTGTTTGATTACCTTGCTCTGTGAAACCATCTTTTGTTAAGAAACCAAATCCAATAAAGCCATCTTACTTGACTCCATTAGCCCAATTGCCTAAACTACTAAGTCTTATCCCTTTGCTATTGAATCTCACCAAACAAACTCCTAAACTTCACAACTAGCCTAATATCTTTAAAAAACAAAGCTAAAACTTAAAGAGAGAGCCCTCTCTGGATGTAGATTGGCTAGAATCTGTATCTAAAAGATTGGTTTGTGGTTACCTCGGCCTCCTTTCCCTTTCTTACAACTTTTGGGAAAACCTGAGTGATAACAGGTGGATCATTAAAAAATGATTTGTCCTATGCTACTATCCCAATTTTTGGAGGTGAGAGCAAGAGATTATACAGAGAAACTTAGTTGGCTTATATACTCAATTATGAAAATAATCCCACCAATCTTCCCACATATGCTATCGACACTGATTTTGGAGCTTGTATTCTTCATATTGAAGAATCCCACTTGGCCTCCATGCAGCTCAAGAAACTAGTTTGCCAGATTGCAAAGGAAGAAAACCCACAGATTTGGGATATGTTTTTTTATGGGACTTGCTCTAAAGAAGCTATAGGGGCAGGTGTAGTCCTTGTGTTCCCAACATAGGAATACATTCATTTATCTTTCAAATTAACGTTTCAGGTCACAAACAACATAGAAGAGTACGAAGCTTTGATTCTGGGCTTAAGTGCTGCTAAAGAAATGGGTATCAAAGGCCTGAAAGTGTTTGGAGATTCAGACCTCATTATTCAACAGGTAAATAAACCTTTCCAAGCTAAGCATCCAAGGCTGAAAGCATACAAAGATGAGTTATGGAGGCTCAAGGATTCTTTTATTAATTTCAGCATTTATTATATCCCAAGAATGAAGAACCAGCTTGCCGACCCCCTTGTTGTGTCTACTAGCACGTTTATTACTCCTTTGCCTCCTAAATTGACATATGAAGTTCAGGTAAAATATAGACCGTCTTTGCCTGACAGTGTCAAATATTGGAGAGTTTTTGAAGACAATGAGGAAATTAATAGGTTTTTACAAGTCTTTGAGGAATTTTTTGAAACGCACATCGACCAAGAAAATGAAACCATGGAAGAACACAACCAGTCCAAGCTAAAAAATGAGGTCAACTGAGGAAGCATCGTCCAACTACCTAGTAATCATATACCAAAGGGATTGGTGCCTCTAGAGAAATTGTTTGACCATAACAATGTGCCTTATAAGCCTACCAAAACAAAAAATGAGTCTGTTGTTTGTAAACATAATATCGGGAGCCCATCCCATCCGAAATACATCAATCTATCCACTCATTTGTCTTCTGCCTAGAATTCTGAGTATTGCACCCTCATGAAGCAATTCACTGATATTTTTTCTTGGGAATACAATGATATTAAAACCTATGATACAAACATCATTCAGCACAAGATTCCACTTGAAAAGAACACTACCCCTTAAGTAGAAATTAAGACCTATCAGCCCTCTCTTATTGCCTTTGATTGAGAAAGAGATCAAGAAGTTGTTGGATGCCAAAATCAGAGTTCCCCTAAGGTATTCAAAATGGATAACTAAATTTGTGGTAGTGAGAAAGAAAAATGGAGAAATCAGGCTTTGTGTTGACTTCAAAAATCTGAACAAGTGCTCTAAAAAGGATAACTACCCCCTGCCTAAGATGGAACACTTGCTGCAAAGAGTTTTAAGGGCCAGAGTCATGTCTTTCTTAGATGGATTTTCGAGTTACAATCAGGTTGTTGTACATCCAGAAGATCAGGAAAAGACCACCTTCACTACTCCTTTGGGCACTTTCATGTACTCCAATATGCCTTTCGGACTGATGAATGTTGGGGCTACTTTTGAGAGGGCCATGGACATAGACTTCATGGGAGATAAGGACAAGTTTGTCCTTATTTATCTTGATGACATAATAGTCTTCTCCAGCAGCCACAAAAACCATTTACAACATTTGAAAAAGGTCTTCCTAAAGTGCAGACAGTTTGGAATTTTAGTGAAACCAAAGAAGTCACAATCTGCTCTAGAAGAAGGCAAACTTCTGGGACATATTGTTTTTTCTAAAGGTGTGAAGATTGATCCAGCAAGGGTTCAAGCCATTCAGACATTGTCCATCCCAAGGTCAAAAAGGGACATTCAATCCTTCCTGGGTAAGATTAACTTTGTAAGGAGGTTCATCCCAAACTTTGCAGAGCTTGTAAACCACATCACTTCCATGTTGAAGAAAGGATTAGAAATAGAATGGACAGAAGCTTCAAGAAGATCTTTTGAAGCCATCAAGCAAGCTATCATGGAATCTCCCACCCTAATCAACCCAGATTACACTAAGGAGTTTTGTATCTTCTCTTTTGCCTCTTATGATACACTTGCAACAGTTCTGTTGCAGAAAAATGATGAAGGCATAGAGCACTCCATGGCCTTTTTCAGCAAAACTTTAAGGGATGCTGAACTAGCGTATGACCTCATTGAAAAGCAAGCTTATGCTCTCATAAAATCTTTAAAGGCATTCAGAATTTATATTCTGCATTCCAAAGTAGTTGCATATGTACCTTCAGCCTCAGTAAAAGATGTCTTAACTCAGCCAGATATTGATGGAAAGAGAGTTAAATGCATTGCAAAATTCATAAAGTTTAACATAGAGGTGAGGTCGACTAAGATTGTCAAAGGCCGGGGCTTGGCTAAACTTATGGCTGAAGAAAATTTCAGCTTGTTAGACATAAATTACAGGGATCTAAATTCAGATGATGAGCAGATAGAAGGAGCAGAAGAAGAACGAAATCAAAATCAGTCTCTAGCTAAAAATCTAGTCACCTGTGAATGGTATTCCAACATAGTTCATTTTTTGCAGAAGCTAAAAGTCCCTCCAGGGCTTAGCTCAAGTCAAGCCCAGGCCATTAAACTCAGATCAACCAAATTCTGCATTATTAAAAATCTGCTTTATTGGAAAAACCCATCAAGAATCCTCTTAAGATGTCTAGATAAAGAACAAGCTGTGGAATCATACACCAATTCCATTATAGCATCTGTGGAGGGCATCATTATTGGAAAACCACATCCCACAAAATCCTAAGGGCTGGGCATTATTGGCCTATTGTTTTCTTTGATGTGTTTTCTTTTGTGAAAGCTTGTGACAAGTGTCAAAGGTTTGCAGGAAGACAACAGCTAAAATCTTTGCCCTTGAAGCCAATACATGTCAATGATCCCTTCTAGTAGTGGGGCTTGGACTTTATAAGTGAGATCGACCCACATTCCAGTGGCCAACACAAATGGATCTTAGTAGTCACTGATTATTTCACCAAGTGGATTGAGGCTATACCCAGTAAGAATGCCAATCATCAAGTTGTCATAAAGTTCTTGAATGAGAATATTTTTACTAGATTTGGTTTCCTAACCAATCTAGTCACTGATAATGCAGCAGCTTCCAAGGCAAAAGAATTGATGGACATGACTGAATCCATGGGCATTCAAGTGGTGCATTCTACCTCATATTATCCTCAAGGCAATGGCTTGGAAAAATCATCTAATAAGACTTTGGTAAGGGTAATCAAAAAAACTGTTAGAGGACGACAAAAAGAGCTGGGATTCCAAGTTGAAGTTTGCACTATGGCTGACAAAGTTACCATCAAAAAGTCCATAGGGAATTCTCCATTTAAACTGGTTTATGGCGCTAATGTTGTTTTCCATATCCAGCTGATTCTCCCTGTGGCTAAATTCTTGCAAGAAGAACAAGATGAGGAGAATGACATGGTAAGAAGAATGAATAACCTAGTTGAGCTACAACAGATCAGAGAGCAGCTGGTTGAGAAGTCAAAATCTCATCAGAAGAAAATCAAAGAAACCTTTGATAGGAAGGCAAAAGTGGACAATTTCCAAGTTGGTGACTAGGTGCTTAAATGGGATGCATTTAAGGAAAAGAAAGGTAATCATGGCAAGTTTGAATCCTTATGGATAGGTTCGTTTGTCATCACTCAAATTCAGTAGAACAATACATTCATTCTATACAGTCTGGAAGGAGGAGATATTTTTGGTAGCCCAGTAAATGAGTGGTTCTTGAAACTTTATTTCGTTTAAGGCTTTAAAGCCTTATCATTGTAAATATGTTTTTCCAGTTTTTATTTCATTACAAAATAGACTCCATGCCCAATGGAACACTAGAAGGAATATTTGGTTTTTGTTTTAAAGGAAAGGCATTGATCTGTGATCCTTGAAACCTCACAAGGAGGATTTCATCCCCAGAAGGAGCCAGTGTTGGCCTTCTGGGAAAATGGCCCAAAATTGGATCAAAATATGCTCTTGAAGGTCTCCATAAACCAACAAAAGCATGCCAATGGATCCAAATTTTCTCTTAAAGTCTTCAAAATATTCACTAAGATCATCCAAAGAGCAAAACCATCACATGCCGAAAGCCCTTGGAAGGGCGGAAAAACACTATGGGGAGGCTAAAACACTCCAAAAAAATGAAAAAGCAAAGTATTGCAAGCATAAACATGGTAACGCACAGCTGCCGTTAGATCTAGCCGATCAATGACCCAGATCTAAGTGGCTAATCGCATCAGTGGTGGCCATCGAAGGCAATTGGAGTAGAGTCTCGATGAGATCGGGCTGATCGATATGTCGATCACCAATATCGGCGATATCACTATCGGTGGGGAGCATATGCCATGTTATATGAAGGACCCAGGGAGTGCGCGATGTGCGATTGCGATTTATCGCATTGCTATATCACATCGGCACTATACCATGGGTGGGGCCTATGCACAGGCATATGTGCGACCCAATGACCGGACCCGACAGAGTTATATATGAGAGTTCATAAATTTTGAAGTCTGTGGGAAGGCCTGTTTTAAACACATTTTAATGTATTTCATTATATAATGAAATACAAAGGGGAATAGGGTAGCGCTGATTGCGATGAAGCCCGGACTCGAAAGGGTTCAGGAAGCAAAATATATATATTTTCAAGTCCACAAAAGCCCATTTTTTAATGTATTTTTTGTGTTTTCGTTGTTTAAATAAAATACAAAGGAAACTTTGGCCAACACCAATTGCGATGAGTCCCAAACCCAAAAGGGTTCGGGAAGCGAAATATATAGTATCTGCAGTCTGTCAAAGCCATTTTTCATACATTTTTAGTGTTTTTACGTATTCCAGAATACAAAGAAAATACACAAGGCCAGGCCATCAGCGACTCGCAATAGCGACCCCAAAGGAAGACCTGATGGATATAAACGATTTTTGAGGACTTTTGAAGTCTGAAAAGGACACATAGGGGAGGGATTTCTCAGTGTTGCTGTGTTTTCTGTTTAAAATAGAAATATTCATTATTTTCAACAGAGGTCCATAATATGGCAGTGCTGTTATGTTTTAACAGAAAGTATGCATTGTTAAACCATTGAAAGGGCCACAACATGCACAGTTCCTCCCGAAACCCACATAGAGACCGAGAAGCAGCACAACGCATCAATATCCCAACTCAACTCATCAAACAAACATCATGGAGCATCTCTGGCATGAGACAGCTCCAAAACATCACATCAAACTACATGAAGGTGGTTATTCCTTTGTCAGAAGGTGAAAACCTCCGAGCCATGCTTGCCCGTAGAGGTAATCAAACAGTTAAGTGATAGATCAGACAAGATTAAGATTATAAGCCTCTTAGAGCTCAGGAGCATTGTAAATAGGCTATAAATAGCTGAAACTAAGATGTAATAGAGGTTCAACTTCTGGAGATTGTTCCTCCTCTGTTCCTTCAAGCTTCTCATCTTCATTCTAGCAATATAAGCTTTTTTTGCTATTATATGTTCAATTTCCATTCTCTTTGCTGTTCTATTCTTGCACTTGAATAGGTTATTCAAGTTTTCTGTTGTGTCTAATGCCAAATAACTGTCATCTTATCTCTGCACTGATAAATTAGATTTGCAAGTCTCATTTACTTCTTGTAGCTGGCCATTCTTATGTGTTTATGTATGCAATCTTCTGGTATAGTCAGTATTCTCCATCTATCAATTGAATCTATAAATTATTGAGCATTAGTGGTCTAAAGCCTTGTATTGGTGAGAGTTCTCATGCATGTCCTGAGTGAGAATAGAGCTAAAATGGTTATCTAACTTGATCCAAACCATCATCCATTCCAATAGTTCCGAGAACAATATTGAAGATTATATGTTATCAAGCATCTCCGAGTTGCAACCTAGGAGAGTTTCCTGGAGTGATAACAAGGACCATGAACAAAATTGTGGTTTTTGGATGACCAAAAATCTAATCATGTATGACTCCATCTCTAGCTACAACTCTAGACTTTTGTCATAGCTAACATTGGCTCTAGGTTCTAGTTGTTGGGACTGGTTCTGGTTGTGGCTCGGGATTGCTTGTTTTTGTTTGATTGATAGGACATTGAAACTTGAAGCTTGATTGTCAATCATTGATATCCTTCATGTGAGATACAAGGTGAGAAGATGAAAATCTCTCTGCTACTAGATATGTCTGTTATTGAGAATGAATTCTTCAGTATGACCGATGTATCTTCTTGGATTTTGATAACCATTTCCACGAAGCAATCCATCCATGGTGAATCTTTACTCTTGTAGGTTCTTGTGATTGGAACATTATTTGAATGATGGTTGTGTTTCCACGTTCTCAAAAGGATGAAGATATAAACACTAATTATTTATGTCGCCAACCCGATGACAATGTTGTTATTTAGGAATTTTATGTGGAAGTGGAGAATTTGAAGATGAAATTTCTGGAAGAAATCCAACACTGTGAATATATTGGTTTAGGATAGTTTGGAATGTGAAAGATCACTTCCTTTTCACATTCAAGACTAGTTTTGTGCTTCTTGATGATGACTTCTTCTGAGGATCTAATGATAGGCTTGGAAAATGCAAGCATGGTGTCTTCATCTTCATTTGAATTTCCCTCACTTATATAATCTTGTGTTGGTTTCTAATGAGAGTCTTTTCAAAGTAAAAAAGAGAAGTGTTTTGAACAAGGGCTACTTCAAAATGTTGACTCTTTTGATATAATTCATCCCATTAGAATAGTTAGTCAAGTTGGTGAAAGTCAATTTCGTCCTATGAAGCTTGTAAACATGTTTGAGCATGAGTAAGAGTTTCTTGGCCTACAATGATTGTATTGTTGATAATGGGAAGTATTAGAGTATTCAATCACTACAACAAAACCTTGTGATTAGCGTCCCTTTTTGCTTCCTTTTACGTCTAGAGCCCATTTTTGGTGCTATTTGTGTCCATTTATCAAATATGGTGCAAAATGTGATGCGATGTTTGCATCGAGTTTTGCACCAAGTCTTACACCAAGTTTAACACCATGCATTGTAATAGGTTTTTCACTAGGTTTTACACCAGGTTTTATGCCAGATTTTATGCCAAGTTTTGTGCCATCCTTTGCACCATGTTTTGCAGCAAGTTTGGCACCTAATTTTGTTCCACCAACTTTTTCATCCTCTATTGCATCCACTTTTTTCACCTACACTGGAATCAACCTTTGCATCCTCTTTTGCATCATTTTTAAATCATTTTTTGCATCCACTTTTGCATAATTTTTTGCATCTTATTTGCACAATGTTTTGCATTATATCATTATTGTCCAATCACTCTACCACTAGTCATTAACATTTATCGCCAGTCATGCGTTCGTCACTTTTCCACCTAAGGTAAATATCTATTTACATAATGATCTAATATCTGTTTTATTCTTTTTTTGGTATTTCAAATATTTTAATGTGTAATTCTTTAATTTCCTTTGTCGTATTTTACACTGTTTTTATTTGATTAGTCGCCTGCATTTATGAATCCTCAACGTCCTTTCCCTTTTTCCTATGCTTTATGGTCATGGATGCATTTTTCTAATTTGAGGGGGGAAGATATGCATTATGGAATAGTGTGTGTAATAATTTCCGAACTCCGTCATAACTTGTTGATTTGACAAAATATTATTATTGCATTTATAGAAAGGTTTTTTCTTATTGAAATTTTTGCATGTGGCTTATCTGTTGTTGTTCAAAACTAAAATTGTGGACTCAAGAAAATTGCATACAGAGTAGTGAATTGTTTACAGGAGAACAACAAGTATGGGGGGCAACTCTATTCGCAGCGAGTCCACACTATTGCAACTAACAGAAGAGGCTCGAGAAACTCACATACAAGATGTGCTTGCATGGCTTCCACCTTTTGCATCACTTTCAGCATCATCTCAGCCAACATCAGCTTCAACAAATACCAATCCATACATGTCATTTCACATTTTTCCATATATAAAACTTGAGGTAAAATAGCATAAATTTATGATTAATTAAAAGTTTACGAGAATTTCATGAAAGTCCATTGAGCATTATTTATCATCATTCATTCCACATCCTTACCACTTCCCATTTTTCAGAGACATAGAAGCTTTCAGTTTTGGGGAGTGTTACATTCATTCATTTATTTATTTGATCATGCCATCATCCATCGATCTCCTTATTCATTCTCAAAACCTCTCTTCTTCCATGTTGTTTTACACCAAGCATAGATTTCAACCACGATTATAGCAACCATCTCAATTTGTTTTCTAGTATTGCATGAGGGCATGCTAATTTTTCAGTTTGGGGGAGGAATTGCTACACATGATAGATGTTTTCTACCTTTTTTTCTCATTTAAGGCATATAATTTCATTTTATACAGTGCAGAAATTGATTTGCATATATCTTTAAAACTATGAATTGAATTCTTCTGATTTTTGGACAGTAAAGAGGTATCATTAAAATACACAAACCTAGAAAATTTCAAGTTAAATTAGTTTGTAAAATTTCAGAAATCGCACACTATCACCTACAACCATTTTGCTTATATCTCATGCTCTGTGTATCAAAATGATATGATTTTTGGAGCATTAATATAGTAGAAATCTTCTTGCCAAATTTCAGCAAAATCTGGTTTGTAGATTTTGAGAAAATGGTTAATGAAGTTTGTCGTTACTTATATCATATTTTGTTGCAACCTCATATACATATGGTTGAAAGTCAATGTGAAAACTGTTACGCCTTCATCAACATTACTAAAATTGAATATTCATTATCTGAGGAAGAACTCGTTTGTTCCATCACTTTCATGACTTGGGATGAACATTTCTTATAGCTTGGTTAATACAACGGCTTTGGGGTTGCATGAGGACATGCAACATATTCAGTTTGGGGGTATGTTGGGCCACTAATTTGTTCTTATTATTATCACTTTTTGACGCCTATTTCATCCATTTCTACCATTCTTTATCACGTCATTTATCATAATTTATCATATAATTTCATTTTATAATTATTTATGCTCTTATGGATAACTACTATTTTTCTCCTTTATTTTTGATAAATTGATCATTATTATGCATGATTTTACCAATGACGGTTTACTAATGGATTTTTTGTAACATCACTCATGATGTTAGCCTCCAAGATCTTTTCCATATTGCAAAGTTGATCTCCAACTCACAATTAAATATTCCAACTCAAAAATTTGTTGGAATAAGAAGTGATAGTTTTGGATTGGACGCTTCAGACAAATGAAGGAGAATCTAGAAAATACGAAATGGGTTTTGTCCAGAACGGACCGAATTAGTTTTGTACTAAGAATTTTTCCAAACTTTGATCTGTATTAAGAGAAACAGAAGGTTCTTCGAAAATGATTTTCTTAGATTTTCTCTTGCAACCATTTTCCAAATTCTTTCAATTGCAATATTAAATTCAATTTGTGCCTGCTGAATGTTGATGGAAAGATCTTTCAAATATGTTCTTGCTGATCAATTCGTTTTGTACAATCCAAATTTGTATTGGAAATTATTTTGTAATCATCTTTGTTGTAACTTCCCTTTACTCTCTATGTATTTAAATGAAAACAGAGATCAAAGATAAGAGGATAATATGAGGAGAATTGGAAGAGAATTAGATGATAACCGAGAAGAATAATTGGGGAGTAATGAGAGATAAGTAGCAGATAGGAGATGGAAAATTGTTAGATAGGATGTAGGAGAAGAGATAAGAGATGGGAGATGAGAGGATGAACAATTGTTGAATTTGCGGAAAAGCTAAGAGCTTCATTATGCTGTAATTATTTCTCTCATATGTTTTAATAAAGGAAGTTATCCATTGAGTTCTACATCCATTATTTGTAATCTGATCTGAGTTACTTCTCAAGGCGGAACTAAGTCTTTGGCAGCTGGGCCCACTACCTTGGATGAAGTGCTGCCTTGAACATCTACAGTAGTTTAGTTGTATGCTTGTTTCTTTGAATTTCAATCATTGTTATTTAAAGTAAATTTTCATTTTAATCAAGTAATTTGTTAAGTTGCTACGTTTTCCAGATTTGTAATTTCATGCAATTACTAGATTTCATTTAATTTGCTACTCTATATTAACATTTGAATTTTGTTGAGTGCAATAGATTAAATTTCCAATTCAACAATGTGTGTTTTAATTTAGCAATAATTTAAGTAGTGTGATTAGTATTATTGTTTTTCATGTCATTTACTTTTTTCTTTTTAATTTTAGTTTTATTATTCAAGTCTTACATTTTATTTCTTGTTAAATGAGCTTGATAGTATGGAACACAATCATATAAAACCAGTGTTAGCTGTTGGTATTGTTATGAATATATTTTGCCAATTGTCTTGAAATAAAAAGACGCTCCTCGGGTTGATAATTAATTTCTAGGTGATTAGTTGTTTTATTTCTTTATCAAGCAATTAATTTTACCCAACACTTGTTTCCATTAGTTTGAAGAGTTAGATCAATGGTGCAGTTTAGTGAAGGAAATTACTTTATAAAATCATGTGACAGTGGCCTCTATCCCATCTCCCTCATGGGATCATGATTGGAGGGCCCCACTCTCATAGCCCCAAAAACATGGTTTGTCTTTTGATTATTGCAGATTATGCTTCATTCTTAGATAGATCATTGTTTATGATTTCTTGGAAGCACCTACAGTTTTTATCTTGCCTCCTTATTTTTTTTGTAGCTCAATTAGAATTCCATTTCATAGATCTAGTCCTTATCAGTAAATAGATCAGTTTCCTCAGATTTAATTCATTTTTTCCATGTAGACATGTAGTGATGCATAAATGAGAAAAGAAACAAGTTTTTTTGTAGGTGTTATTGATCTACAGGAAAGGTCTCATCCAGTCAACTTCACCTAAGTCTTCTCCAACTCCTACCAAGGCATAGCAGCCTATAGTCTGAACCTTTGTTTTGCAGCCACCGTGAGCAGCCACCTTAGGCGAATCCAACCTCCTTGGAGTGTTGGGCTTATTCTTGAGCAATGTACACCTTCCATACAGCTTCTATCATTGTTTACATCTCTCCAACACCTCATATCACTTTTCTTTCCCTCCTAAGCCCTTCAGCTAACATCCTGTAGCAAACTAGGACATCCTATAGCAAATTAGGACATCTTGTAGCAATTTCATGTAGCAACCTATTTGAACCTGTTTTTACCAAAGATGGTAGCATAAGAACATGTTAGGCCCTCATCTTAGATTCCATGCCTATTAGTGCCACCTAAGATCGGCTTTCTCATGCCTTTTCCCCTTGCAAGATCAGACTTAATAGCATAACATTTGTATTTTTGTATTTAGCAATTAAAAGATTCTTTTTTTTGAAATGTAAAATGAGATAGTTAGTGCATGCATATATGAATCATAAAATGATAGAAAAACTTTCCATGTCCAAACAGTCCAAATAGCTAGATGATAAATTGCAAGGTTAGCCTAGTTCTTTTCTGCAAGTAATTTGTGTCATTTCCCAGCTAGATGCTTTATGGTATTTCATAGCACTTACCATTTAATAACTTTCATTTCCTAAATAGACAAACATATACTTTCCTGCATTAGAATTAGCTTTACATTCACTGTCAATAGTCAAAATCCTTCTGGTAAATAGAAGATTGGTATGGAACCCTAGTGGTCTAGTGCCCAAGTTGAGAAATGACATGAGTACAATGTTGCATCTGCTATGCATATAGCACTATCACCTCCAAGTTTGTATGAAACCCCAGGTTGATAAAGTAAAGTTGGTAGCCCTAGGAGTTGCAACATCCTTGCTAAAATACTGAGGCTCATCAAATATGACTAAAAAAAATATGTTTCAAGATTTAAGTGCTTGGACAATGCCGCGTCATGACTCCTATATTTACTTAACCCGGGACCGAATGGTGAACTTGATGGCCTTAAGGGGAATTGACCAATGAAAATCTCAAAAAGAGGTGACTTTTGACTTTATCACATACAAGTTAATATGCTAAAAAAAATATCCAAAACCATTTCATCAAGCAATGAATCATTATATTATAAAATACAATCTGTAAACCTTTTGGGAACTTTTTGCTAAACCATCCTCAAAACCAACATATTTAATATTAATATTTAACACTAATATGGAAAATAACACATTTTCATAAATTGAATAGCTTGTTATCAAGCCTAAGAAATGTCACTAACAAGAAACTAAAAAACATGCAACTAATGGGAGTGACCACTCAAGGCCACCATAAGATAATTAAGCTATCGAGACCAAGATTAATGAGGAAAAATATCTACAAAGGACAACGGCAAAACTATTTTAACTTTATTGTTTTAGTAGGTGCAAGTTGAAGATCTCAAGATATAATGAAGAGCTCAATTAATTTTATTGCATTAAGAAAACAAAAGCACATTCTATAACTTAGCAAGGAAGAGATGTATAATACCCATCTCAATGACCCAACACATGGTATTAAGTTACTTTTCTATATATAATTTAAACTTGTATCATAAAATCACAAATTTAGCATGAATGGAATGTTTAAAATCCATTTCTATAAAAACAAAATATAATTTTTGTTATTAAAAAAAAATACCAAAAACTAAATACATTTTTTTAGAAAAAAAAAAATCTAAAACTAAATATATACTAAAAAAAAAAGCTAAAACAAAAGCAAATAATTTTTTTTAATTAAAAATGTTTTTTTAGAAAATTTTTAAACACTTCCCTCCATTCTAAGAAGCAAAAATAATAATAGAAATAAGGACAGACCAAAAATCTTCCTTTCTCTAGTAAGTGTTTCCCACCATTCATTCCACTCACTCGAGTTATTTCATAAAACAGAGATAAGTGCTATTTCACATTCTTTTGGCAAAGCCTATTGAGCTTCGCGTGTGATACTTTTATTCCCTGATGGAGTCCTTAATATATTGATCAAGGTTTGATTCCTCGAAGATTAATTAGAGCAAAGAAAACATGAGCATTCTTAATTTCAAGTTCAATGCCTCTGATGGTGGACGAGTGGTAAGCGAGGGGTTGCTATCATGGTCATAACTCCAAGTTCATTGTCTATGATGGTGGATGAGGCAAGGGAGGGGGTTGTGGTCATGATCGTGGTCATGGAGTTTTGTCTTTTACATTATATTTAGGGAGTTCAAAGAAATTTGAATGGAATCACTGTCATGACTAGGTATAATGGATTTAGTGTGATAATGGATAAAATGAAGTAATTATTTATGAGAATTTGTTCTTGAACGAACATTAGGATCCATTTTATCATAGAGAAAATACATGTGTTAAAAACAGCTCAATATTTCATGTGACATTCATATTTTATGAGACTTATTTTTCATTAAAAACAATTCAGTTTTTTACGTGACATTCTTTTTTTTTGTTAAAATTTCTCCTATTTCTAATCCGAATTACAATTGTAATTTGAAATAAAGCTTCCAATAACTCTTAATTTACTACTCGTGCATGGACATCATACGAAACATTCACAATATAATATGAAGAACAAACGAGTACCTACTTATACGGAATAAAAAATGCTTCTACTACTTTATGCGAATTACAAGTGTAATCTTAGTTGGATCTCCAATATATCTTAAATCATATTTTCATTTTTTTTAGTACTGTTAAAGGTTATTATTTCCTACCTCATTTTATGGCTAGCATTCTAACAAAAATATGCATTGTGCTATAGAATTAGTACTAACATGTAATATTGAATTTTTTATTTTTATTTTTTCCAGAAAGCTATATGAAATGATGACGAAGATGATGATACAAACTATGTTTAGATTACATCGTATATCAAAGGAGATGATAATGAGGATGGTGATGGCATTGGTGATGATTATGTGGATGAGATTATTAGGATGGTCAAGATGATGATCATTTAAATGATCATGACGATGATCTTGACTATGATTTTTGTGGTGCTAGCTAGCCATGCATTATTTTTTATATTTAGTTGGGATGTCTTAATATGGTAATCATACATTTGAATTTTAATTGATTTGAATAATGATAATGATACCATCAGTACTATCTTGTTACCTTATGATTATGTTGAAAATTGTTTACATTTTTTTCACGAAGAATTACTGTGTATGATGAAATTCTTATTTTTTTTATGGATGTTGTAAATTTACCTTAGAATAATGATATCTATGAAAAACTTTGATTTGGTAATCATACATTGACTTTAGTTGATTTGATTAAATATGGTGATGATATTATCATTTTTATCTTGTCATTTTATGCATATTGAAAATTATCAACATTATTTTGATGGAGAATTATTATGTATGATGATATTACTATATTTTGATGGATTTTGTGAATTTACCTTAGAATAATGGTGTTCATGAAATATTTTGATTTGATAATTACACATTTGAATCTTAGTTGATTTGATTAAAGAAGATGTCGATATTATTAGTATTATCTTGTTATTTTATATATGTGTTGAAAATTGTCAGTCCTTTTTTATGGAGAATTATTATGTATGATGATATTACTATTTTTGGATGTAATGTTGTGAATTTACCTTGGAATAATGATATTTGTGATAATTGTTGATTTAGTCGTCATATCTGTATATTGAAAATTGACAATGATTTTCTGACGGAGAGTTGTTATATATGAGGATACTGCTATCTTTTTTATGAATGTTGTCAATTACCCTTAAAGTTGTTTACAAATATTAAGTTATAAATTTGAATTGTGATATATTCTTAAATTTGTTATAAATGAAAATACCTCCTCATAATCTTAGAGGAGAATACATGTTGTTGGTTGAAATACCCCTTTCTCCTAGACTATATAAGACTATAATACAAGTTATGTACCATGAGGACCATGTTATCCTAGTCTATAACAAGTTCTCCCCTTCATCTAACTTTTGTTACCAAAATTACCACTTAGTCACGAGGAAAAAATCTTGAGTTGACTAGAATATGACACTCTTGTTCACTTTCAAAAACTCATATGGTGGAATGTGATCTCTTTATCCTCATATTTAGTTAAATTTTCCTAAAAAATAAAAGCATACAAAAGAAGGAAAGAGCCATAAAGCACGGGAAGCTTTTTCCTAAGCACAAAAACATCTAAAAAGTGAAAAAAAGGCATTTTTGTATGATGAAACATTATTCACCCAAAATCTTTTGCCCAAACTGAACTAATGAGGAATTTGGGAAATCTTCATAGGCTTCACTTTCCTATATATTGGAGGCTTGGCCATTGAGAAAAGGATTGGAATTCTTATATTGTCACGTTGTTGAGATCTGTCTTTAAAGGGAGAGTTTTGGAGTTAAAAGTCAGGGGAGGTGCTGCTGCAACTACATTCGATGGTTGTAACTTTCCTCAAACTCCTTTATTAATATAGATTTGTTGTTCTTCCTTCCATATGATGTTATTCATTATTTACTTCTTCCATTTAACTAATGAATGTACGGGATTTTGGTTTATATTTATTTATTTAGTAATATTTATATGTTTCTAATGTTTCAATTTTCAAGATATTATGTTTTGAAGGTTTCTTTGTTCTCTCTCTTATGTGTAGGACCAAGCTTTCGAGCTAGCTAGGAGCGCTTCCTAGCTACATTAAAAACTCCAACAAGACTTGCATGCAAGGACTCACAAGAATTCCTTCTCTTATTCTTAATATCTACTCTACATCTTGATTTACTAAGAATCCTGAACCTTAGAACAACCTTTCTCTTACTTGGTCTGTCTTAGGTTTCCGGGATAAACTAAGAGGGTTTTGTGTTCATCTAATTGTGCATTAAATCCTACAGCAATATGATATTTAGAAACTATAATATATTTCACTATGTAATTGAAATTAGTAAAATGAACCCATAAAGGGGGTCATAAATGGAAATAAAAGTAAAAATCTAAACAAGAAGCCAAAAGTGGATGTAACCATGGATGGAAAATTAGGAGTAGAATTGGATGTTAAACTAGCCATCAAAAAAAGATGCAAACAATGACGCAAGAACAGTTTTAAAGTAGAATTAAAATATGGTGCAACACTAAACACAAAGAAGGGAACAAAATAGGGTATACAAAAGGATACCAAAATGGGCACAAACAAGGATGCAAAAATGGACACCAAAATGAGGATGCAAAGAATGGTGTAAAATTAGGATGCATAATTGGGTGCAAAAAGTATGTAAGAAAAGACAAAAAACAAGATGAAAAATGGGATTAGAAAATGGTGAAACTAAGGATGCCAAAAATGATGCATAATTAGATGAAAATTCAAACTAAAATCTAGGTGCAAAATGAGATGCAAATGTGGACACAAAATGTGGCAGAAAAAAGGATGCAAATTTGGATACCAAAAAGGATGAAAAATTAGACACCAAAAAGGATGCAAAATTGGACATAAAAAATGGTGCGAAATTGGACACAAAGTAGAAAAATTGGTGCAAAAATGGGCATAAAAATGGCTCAAATTTGGATGCAAATTGAGATGCAACATTGGATGCAAAATGAGGTGCAACAAATGATTCAAAACTTGGTGCAAAAACAAATGAAAAAGTAGATGAAAAGAATGGTTCAAAATTGAACGTAACATTAGACACAAAATGGGATGCAAAGGTGGACACAACACATGGTTCAACATAGGAAACAAATTTAGGTGCTCAAAAGGATGAAAATTTGGATGCAAGAAATGGTTTTAAAAATTGATGTTAAATTGGATGCAACGAATGATGCAAAATTAGGTACAAAATAGGATGTAAAAATGGGACACAAATAAAATGCAAAAGTGGATGCAAAAAATGGTGCAAAAATAGATGAACAATTTGGCACTAAATCAAATTCAACATTTGGTATAAAATTGGATGCAAAAAATGGTGCAAAAAAGGCAGAAACGTTGGTGCAAAAATAGATGTAAAAATATGTACAAAATTAGAAGCAAAAAATGACATAAGACTAGATACAAAAAATGGCACAAACTAGATGCAAAAAAAGGCACTAAATCATATGCAAAAGATGGTATAAAACTCGATACAAATTATGACACAAAAATAGAAGCAAAAAATGGCACAAAACAGGAAGCAAAAAAGTGATGCAAAAATGGATGCAAAAAATGGCACAAAACTAAAAGCAAAACCTGTTGTAAAACCAAATGCAAACCTTGGTGCAAAATATAATGCAAAATTTGGCATAAAAATATGCAAAATTTGGCGCAAAAAATGATGCTTTAAAAATTGTACAATAGAGCCAAATTTAGTGCCAAGTGTCTCATCCCAATTGAGAAAAAAATGCACTAAAATTTGGTGCTAAATCTGGCAAAAATGGCTTGTTTTGTTGTACTGACACCTTTGGAACAACAAAGATAAAACTGCAAGAGAGGGGAGAAACTAGAAGTGGAAAAAGCCAATAATGAATCTAACCCTAACCTGAGACTAAAGCCATGAACCCAATACGTGAACATTAGAGTGATTACGTGAGATGACCGCCCCGCAGATATCCTCAATGACCCTAAAGAAGTCAATTGCCTCAATTTCCTTCTTTCTAACCACCTTTTGGTTTTTCTCACTTTGCCAAGCAGAGGAAGCTTGCTTCTAGGAGTGCTTCTAGCCCAGGAAATAAAATTATCTAAGAAAAGTATGAAGTTCTAGATGACAAAGAAGCCTTCTATCTTGAAACAACAACAAAAATTATGTGAATAATCTCAATTAACTAGAAGATTAGGGGATTTGTTACACAATTTCTCCAGAAAGTCTCAATTTTCCCGTCGGAACTCTTGCCATTGCTATGAATTTAGTCTAGACAAGCACAATATCTCTGAAATGACGAGCCCAAGTTGGGTCACCCACCGCCTTGAACCACAAATCTATTAGGTAGATCCAAGGATAATACTCTTTATGTGCATGGGGAAGTATGAGATTCCCAAGCCAAGTGTATACAAGCATCAGCCTTTGTTTCCCATGTTCATCACATCCCATTAATGTATCATGATTAATCATAAAGTCAACCAGGTGAGGAAGTAACATATAAATATGAAATATTATGACAATATTATATTATTAGATCATATTTTTGAAATAGGATTTGAAGGAAATTGAAGAAAAAATTCGCTCATTTAAAAATGTCATTTATATAATGATATCATATGTGTTTCTAATAATATCCACAATTATAATTTTATTAATGGAAATTTAAATCCAAATAATTAAATTAAGGTAGGAGATTTATTATGAATCTAATCACATATTGAAATGATTATCTAAATAATTGATTTTAAAATTTTATTTTCTTAATGTATTTAATTAATCACACTCTAGGATTTTAAAAATGAATTAGTTTTAAAAAATATTAATAAAACATCATCATCATATAGTTTATAACTTAAGATACATTATAAAGTGTTATATAATCTCAAATATACATTTATCATACACCTTATATTTTAGGGGTGAAATAATGATTTTTGAATGTGACTTGAAGTTGTTTTTTATTCTGGTTGTACTATATATGTGGACAAGTGACTCTCATGCCACTAGTTCTTAACCACAAACCTTAGTTTACTCTCTCATGATACACTTTATTAGAATATGGCAAGATAATTACCAAAAATAAAAATAAGAGGGGAGGGAAATTCAAACAATAAAATGAAAGATAGTTTCCTTAAACCATTTTTCTTTCTTTCTTTTTGATAGATTAAAGGGTGGAATTACCAATGGATTTCAAATTGGTAATCACTATCTATTCAAAACACTTTAAGTCATTTTTTAAAACAAAATTTATAATATTAATATAAATT